>JANSVA010070939.1:0-11920 GCA_025504915.1 Erythroxylum reticulatum | reverse complement strand
TAATCCTATTTTGGTCTTTTCTAATATGGAATTGACTTATAATTATGGAGTTGACTCAATTATCAAATAATAAATTGTAAGTTCATAATCTTAGCCTATACCTTTTTTAGATAGATTAGATATAATAATTCTTTAGTTTTAGTTAGTAAGAAGGATCTTAAACTAAGAAATAGATTTTAGAAGTTAAAAAGGGCATCGGGTCTATTGATATTTTTAGTATGGTAGATGTTATCTTACATACAATTATATACCTATGTTATTAGAATTGTTTGATCTTAAAAGAGATCTATAATTTTTAATGTGAGGAGTTATTTCTTAGTTATGTTTAGTCATTATTAACTTGGTTATTTTTAAATAATAGTAGATAAAACAATGTTCTTAAGGAGTCACATCGAAACTAAGAAATATAGGATGACCTTTCATTTCTACCATAATAAATGGAGTTTTCCATAATAAAGAACTCTACTAATGGAGGAAGAATTCATAAGGATTAGATATATAGGCTTAGAGGTGGCCAAAAAAGGAATTTTTCTTATATAATCATGTATAATATCAAACATTTTCAATTTTGGTGTAAACCAAATAATATAACGTAAGAAAATGTTTATTGATTCATGGAGCTATAGAATAGTATATTAGTTATTATGATTTCATATTGATCATTTAAATATTTAAAATTATTTTAAAAATTGCATCTCCAATTTAACTTATAGAAAAATATGAAAGCTTGCATTTTATATAGAGATGGAAACAAACTATACCTAATTGGACTCCTTTCATACGGCTCAAGTTTGGTTTCGAGCCTGCTCAAACTGCCAAAATAATATAGTTTTGGGGAAGCTTCCCAAAATGACATTATTTTGGCCTTTTTCTTAAACTTAATATGAAATTGGCATTGTTTTGTAAAATGGATGTAGGTTGTTTAAGCTTTTGAGTTGGCCCCCTAAGCCCAAAGCTTAGGTTGACCGAGCATGACCCATTGACAATAGGTTGAGCCAGGCTTTGATCGACTGCATTCCTAGTTTTTTGCTTATTTGAGTAATATTAATGAGATTCTTTACTATCATGATTATAATATTTAGGATTTAAACAAAGATTGAGTCATTTAACAAGAAATGAAAAGGAATACTAAAAATTCAAGTGAATGAAGCTTAAATAACTACTTTTAAAGTAACAAAAAGAAAAGCAATAACTAAATTGGTAAAGCTAGAATTGAAAACATGATTTTGTGCTTCTTTTTATTATTCAAAATCATGCATGAGGCTTTCATGTCACACAACTCTTAAGTGATAAAAGAAAGGGAACTCATCTTCTTTCTTTTTAGTTCCTCGCATATATATAAGACCAAATATATTCAATTTATATAATATTCCAAATGGCATATCTTCTCTCGGCTACTTCTTTTTTATTTTCAATTATTTTCAAAAATTCTAGCAACAATTGATTATTAATTTATTTGAAATTACTCATATTTATAATATTATTTAAAAATCAAATATTTTTATAAACCATATTTATATCTAGAGTGTAATCTTTTTAACTACAATATGGTAAACCATTAATGTATAGTTTATGGTCTAAATAAACTAAACACAAATTATTATAATTGAAAATATTTTAATAATTTAAAACCCTCAAGGCATATATCTAATTTTACTTCATTGTAATTTATGCTCAAAATTTTGGATGATTTATTCAAAAATTTTTAAGTGAAATAAAGGATGTCTCAATTGGGAGAGAGTAGGAATAGCAATGGGCTAGGCTGGGCTTGACCAGGCTAATTGGCTCGATCTTAGCTCGACAGTGCCTAATTTTTTATATATTTTTAAAAAGCAATATGACATTGTTTTATGACAAAACAAACTTGTTTTACGTTATTGGGCGTAGGTAGCTCGATTTCGATTTAAGGCTTGGTAAACCTAGCTCGAGGAGCAAGAACTCTCAGTTAATCCAGGCTGAGACAACTAGGTTCGAGGCCCATTCAACCTAGGCCTAGTTAGTTGACTTCAAGGTAGAACATTTATTTTTTCCATCCGTAGGAGAGAGTATGGGAAAATTTTTGCATAACCCAATATATATAACAAGTCGAACTATATGTCAATCTATATTATCTTCCCGATAATAATAATAACAACCTAGTAGAAACTCTGAAATACGAGATTTGGGGAGGTCCAATAGTACGCATCCTTAACCCTAACTGGTAGATAGGTTGTTTTTAATAGACCCATATGAAAAAGATATATATGTAAGTAATAACTAAAAAATAAAAATATGATTAAATATAAAAATAATAGAATAAATAACTACGTGCAAATAAAAATATAAAAATAAGTAATACAATAAATACAGAATATGGTAAAGAATAGAAAGATAAAATTGATAAATAAAAGTAGAAATAAGAACTAAGACAAGTAAATAAATAAAACAAAAATGCTATTACAAGAAAATGTTTAGGCTAAATAAATTAGGGGGAAGAACTATATATTAAAAGGTTAGGCTAAATACAAGACAAAATACTTGAAGGAAAATGTTTAAAAGACTTATAAGAAAGAGAAAGACCTCTCTATATGAGATCCTTTACCCATATCTTAGCGTGTCAAAGTCTTTTATTAAGGGCCACGTCCTTGATAAATTTGAACAAAGTCATATCATTCTTGATCACCTCCCCCTAGTTATTTTTAGGCCTTCCTTTTTTCCTCTTAAAGTCCCTAAGTACAATCCTTTCGTATTTTCTCGCTAGAGTGTCAGGATGTCTCCTCTTAACATTTTCGAACCACCTTAGCCTTGTCTCTCTAAATTTTTCATTAATATTAGTAACCTTTAATTTATCTCTTACCATTACATTCTTAACCTTATCTCTTCTAGTAAGGTTACACATCCAATGGAATATTCTTATCTCTTCCAGCATTAACTTATGACTATACACCTATTTGATGGACCAAGATTCTTTCCCATAGATTATAGTTGACCTAATCTCTACAGAATAGAATTTACCTTTAAGCTTGAGTGATATCTTCTTGTTGTATAAAAATCCTGATTCATTTCTCTATTTAAGCCACCTTGATCTGATATGGTGAATAATGTCCTCATCGATCTCTCTATTACTTTGGATGTTATATACTAGATATTTAGAACACTCTTTTTTATGGATAACTTCTGAACCAATCTTTATCTCCACTTCGCAAGCCACCATATGGCCTAAAAGGTTGCGCTTTAAGTGCTTAATTTTATTCCTGCTTAATTAAAAACCCTTTGACTCTAACGTATCCCTCTAAAGTTCTAACTTGAAATTAACACCCTTTCTTATCTTATCTACTAAAACAATGTCATCAACAAATAACATACACCAAGACATGTCCCTTTGGAAATTCCTAGTGAGAACATCCATCACTACTGTAAACAAAAAGGGCTCAATGAGGAGCCTTGGTGTAGCCCAATATCGATAGAAAAATTCTCTTTATCTCCTCCTATCATCCTCACTCTAGTCTTTATACCTTCATATAGATCCTTAATAACCCAAATATAGGTTATAGGAACTCCCTCCATATGATTTCTCTAGGTACACTATCATAAGCCTTCTTTAAGTCAATAAAAACTATGTGTAGGTTACATAGTCTTTCCTTGTAATATTCCATTAATATTTTAAAGAGATGTAAAGCTTATATAGCGGACCTTATTGGTTTTAAAGAGATGTAAAGCTTATATAGCGGACCTTATTGGTATAAAACCAAACTAGTTTTTAAATAAGTTCATCCTTTCTTACTTTCTTCTTAATCACCTTCTCCCATAACTTCATGGTGTGACTAAATAGTTTGATGCCATTATAGTTGTTACAGCTTTGGATGTCCCTTTTATTCTTATAGGGAGGAATTATTATACTAATTCTCCACTCCTTTGAAATTTTGCTAGACTTAAGGATGATATTAAAAAGCTTGACTAGCCAAGTAAAACTCTCTACACCTAGTTTATTCCAAGCCTCAATAGGTATCTTATCAGGCCTTACTATCCTTCCGCTCTTCATCTTCCTCAAAAGCTTTTTTAATTTCTTTCCTTGTAATTTGCTTACAACAAGTAAATTTATAATACATTAGGGACATGCTAAGATTGCCTGAAGAGATGTTATCCTCTACACTTTTGTTAAAAAGGCTATAAAAGTATCTTTGTCATCTTCTTTTGATATCATTTTAGCCACGAGCACTACCGTACTTCATCTCTTATACAACAAACATGATCTAAGTCTCTCACCTTTTGTTCCCTAGCTCTCACCAACTTACAGATATCCTTTTCTTTATCTTTAGTTTCCAATCATTAGCATAATTTTTTATAAGCTCTACTTTTAGCTTCTAAGACTATCTTCTTTTCCTTTTCTTTATCAGTTTGTAACTTTCTTTATTGACAACCCCTTTTACCTTTGTGGTATTATCTAATAGAGCTTTATAAGCAACCTTTTTTATCTTAACTTTTTTTTGCACATCTTTGTTCCACAATCAAGACTCCATCTTGTTACACCTAGGCTATTTAGAAACACCTAAATCTTCTTCCAAGTTCCATTTTTCTCTATATATTACTCAATCCTTAAGTTGTTCCACTGTATCTCCTTTTAGGTCCACGATCTGACTCTGATACACCTCTTATGACTTTTCTTCTTCCGCCAACCCTTAATTATAAGATCCATAACCAATAATTTATATTGAGTTGATAAGAAAGCGTTAGGTACCACCTTATAATATTTGGAACTAGGTATATTGCTTCACCTTATGATAAAGTAGTTAATTTGAGTTTTTGTAGTGTTTCTCTTAAAAGTCACTAGGTACTCCTCCTTTTTCTTAAAAAATAAGTTGACTATCACCAACTCAAATACTATCGTAAAATCTAACAAACCAGTCCCACTATCATTCCTATCACTATACTTGAAACTCTTATGAGTCTATGAATATCCATCCGAGGTTGCCCTTATATGACCATTACAATATCCTCTTAGAATAACTATCTCATTAGGGAGGATTTGTTGAATCACCTCATCTAGCTCTTCCCAAAGTTAGTGCTTAAGACGTTCATCTAACTCTTCTTGGGGTGCATAAGCACACATTACATTAAAAACAACACCTTTTATAACAATCTTCAAGGAGAGAATCATATCATTAGTCCTTTTTACCTCCATGATATGATGTACGAGTTCTTTGACAACTAAGATACCTATCCCATATTATTGTCGCAACACCCTAAATACCAAAATTTGAGCCCATTGGTCTCTTTCACTTTTAGCCCCCATCTACTTTGTCTCCTAGATGCATGCTATATAAATCTTATATTTATATAAAGTCTCCACTAATTACAATGACTTCCTTGTAAGTGTCCCAATTTTGCAAGAACATATCCTTAATCTGTTAACATCTTCTCTTCTCGTAAGAACAAAACTCACCAAAGGATGACCCTTGCTCTTTCATCAGAAGTTAAAGTCACTACTCTTACCTTAATGTATCACATAAACTATAAAAGAACAAGCTTAATAAGTGCCTAAACAACTACAAGATTACTCAAAAAAGCAAACAAGGATTGATATAAAATCCTAAAATAGGGCCATTATAAATGGATATGAAAATTACAAGTATAGATAAACGCAGGCAAATCAAAATTTAGATAGTATAAATTTCGAGCCAATAATTGCAACCTCTTACCTTACTTTGCAACTGACTAAAGACTAATAGTAAAGACTAATCTATATAAATAAATAGCAATAAGGTTTGTGCAAAAATGCTAAAATACAATGTTAGACAAATATTATATATATATATATAATGACACTATAAACAAAAAATAACGCACGAAACATTTCCATTAAAATGGGAGCTTTCTTTCTTTTAAGAAAATATCAAAATTTTCTCAAAAACCCAACAATCTCCACCAAAACCCCATAACTTTTATTAAAAAATTAGGGGCTTCCACCAAAGAATAAATGAAGATCTGTTTTGAAGAGACATTTATGGATTGATGATTACTACAAACCCTCAAGAGCCAAATGATAACAAGTTTCTAAAGAAAAAAACTCCAAACATAGAAAAATAGAATAAATGATAAAAAGATAAAATGTTGAACCCTTTGAGTCTAAAACCCTCACTTTTCTTTAGAACAGAGCAACCTTTCTCACCAATCAATATAGATTAACAAAATTTCCACTGCCACACCTTTATTCAACCAAGAGGAGAAAATTGTTGGAATATTCTTGTGGTCTATATGATTCACATCCTTCATAACATTTCCAAAACGTTGTGATGGTCTGTTACTGTCCATTGTCTCTGTAATGAGCAGAGCAATATATGGATAGTTATTGGTTGGATTTTGGGTCCCTAACCTTCGGATTTCATTTTGAAGAAAAGTTTACATCATTAACTTGTGAGTTTGAGAGGTTAAAAGATTAAAAAACATTTCATTTTGGCAGTGGGATTTAATCAGTGGATAAAGCTTTTGTAGGATAGCAATGGCTGGAGGTATGGTTGTTTCAGTTATGCTTCCGCATATGATTGGTTATATATATACATACATTTTGTTGATATATACGAAGAGGATGTTGTATTTGATATATGAATTGCATGTAAAGGATTTATTTAATATTTGGTATCAAATTCTATTATATATCTCTATATTGCATATCCTCTGTCTTGCTCTATTTTCGTTCTATTTTTGGATATGTCTATCGTATGCATGAATGATATGTTTGATGGCCTACATGGTGGCATTGGATGGAGTTTGGTTTGGGTGAGGAATGTTGTCTTGAATGTTGTAACAATGGTTGGATGGGAAATGTACTTGTTACCGTCAAGTGCATGGTTGTTTGTTTCCGTTAACGTCCCCTCCCATGCAACAAACTTTTGGTTCTAATCATTGCATGCTCACCTATCATGTTGCATCATTGTTCCATCCCTTGTTCTGGTTCTTCTCCGCTACTAACATATTTGGGCAACCTCTAGTTTAGGTTAGAACCGGGTCACATCGACCAGACTAGAGGTTGAAGATGATCTTTTTTTAAATTCTTAATTAATTATGTAATAATTACTTAAGTTAATTTTTAGTTCCTTGATGGGTTAATTAAGCATTTAACCTATTTTGTGATTTTTAATGATAAAACATTCTTTGGAATTAATATTTTTGTGAATATTAATTATTTTAATTTATATGTCTAATATATTAGGAATTATACATTTAAAATTATATGATTAATATTTGTATTAAATTAGACATGCAAGATTAAATAATATGATTTTATGCACATTAAAGTTGTTAAATAACTATTTGCAAACATTATATATGTAATTAATTAAAAATTGTATATATAAATTTATGAACATTATACATGCAGAAGTAGTTTAACTAATTTGTGCATGATTATTTGATTTATTTGCATTATTACTTATTTGATGAAATATTTAGTTTTAATTATGATTAGAGTAATTTGAGGTGATTCATATAATTTTAATTAATTAGGGAGTAGCCACAACACCTTTAATTGAATAAAATTATATATTTAAGTTTATGGA
Source organism: Erythroxylum reticulatum (assembly GCA_025504915.1). NCBI lineage: Eukaryota > Viridiplantae > Streptophyta > Magnoliopsida > Malpighiales > Erythroxylaceae > Erythroxylum > Erythroxylum reticulatum. Next base: position 4,385 of record JANSVA010070939.1, on the reverse strand, counting down.
TCACTGTAAACATTAGTTGTAGTTAATCATATATATATATAATAAAATTTACCCCTAAGAATTTTGTTATATGTATATGATTAATTAGGATAAAATATCACATTATATTTCTTGATTTACCCACATGAATTAAGAAAAGGAACATAATTTGATAGTTTTATCAATTGGATCTAATTGAGTAGAATTTTAGCCCACAGGTAAATTTTATGTCACCAGGTTCCTGAATTCATGCATGATTTATATTTGTAAAATATAGCAATTTTGGTCTCATAATTTTGTTAATAAGCATGTATGTTTAATAATTTTACAGTTATTTTACCTGCGAATATCTCTGAAGTTAAGTGTAACATTCCTAAATTAAAGGATGATAATTATAAGGTATGGAAGGAGAGAGCGCTTCTTCATTTGGGATGGATGGATATAGATTATGCTATAAGGAAAGACGAACAACTTGCTATCATTGAAACCAATACTCCAAATGTAGTTAGTCTTTATGACAAATGGGAGCGATCCAATTGTCTCTCTGTGATGTTCATAAGGACTAAGATATCTTTTGGTATCTATGGTTTCATTGACCAGTATACTAAGGTGAAAGATCTTTTAAAAGCCATCGATGAGCAATTTACTACATCTGACAAGGCTCTGGCTAGCACCTTAATAATGTAATTATCATTTATAAGGCTCACCAGGATAAAAGGTATGTATAATCATATCATGCGCATGAGGGACATAGTGAATCATATAGAAGCTTTAGAAGTGAAAATATCATAATCTTTCCTGGTTATTTTATTCTGAACACTCTGCCTTAACAATATAGCCCTTTTAAAATTTCTTACAATACACATAAGGAAAAATGGTCAATTAATGAGATGTTAATCATGTGTGTTCAAGAAGAAGGCAGATTGGCAATGAAGGAGGGTGAAAAAGTGAACTTGACTACTCAAGGAAAGAAAAAGAAGGATCAGGACAAAAATAATGGAAAAGGAAAGATTCCTCCTCGACGTGAGATAAAGAAAGCATTAAAGTGTTTCTTTTACAAAAACTGGGGACAGATGAAGAAAGAATGCTTAAAATTCAAGAACTAGCTTGAAATGATTGGTACTAACATTTCATTTGTTTGTTATAAATCTAATATGTTTAGTGTTAAACATAACATATGTTGGATTGATTCTGGTTCAACAATCCATATTTCAATTACCTTGCAGGGTATGCACAACCTAAGGAGACTAGTGGGAAGTGAACATTACATCTATTTAGGAGGCAAGATGAATTCATATGTGGAAGCCATTAGCACTTGTAGTTTGACGTTAAGCAGTGGTTTTATTTTATATTTGGAAAATACCTTTTATGTACCAATTTTTTCTTGAAATTTAATTTCTATTTCAAGACTTGTACCGTTAGGTTTTACCATTCATTTTACATATTTGGTTTTCAATTGTCCAATAAATCCATAGTTCTTGGACATGGTGCTTTGATTGATGGTCTTTATTCTCTTAAATTATGAAATGACACTGCTTATACTTCTATACATATTACTACTAGGATAAAACAATGTATTGTGAATGAGGATTCCTCTATGTTATGGCATTAGATATTAGGACACATCTCTATTAAGACACTTGGAAATTAGTAAATGAAGGAATACTTAGTACTTTGGATTTTTATAATTATGAGACTTGTGTTGACTGCATTAATAGTAAGCAAACTAACAACTCTAAAAGAGGTGCAAAGAGGAGCATAAATCTATTAGAAATCATACATACGAATATTTGTGATCTAGATATGGATGTAAATAGTCCAAAATAGTTTATCACCTTTATAGATGATTATTCACGATATATGTATCTCTACTTACTTCATTCTAAGGAGGAAGCATTGGGTGCCTTTAAAGTTTTTAAGGTTGAAGTAGAAAATCAATATGGAAAACAAATTAAGATCGTGAGATCAGATGAAGGTGGAGAGTACTATGGTAAATACACAAAGAATGGATAAGTACCTAGTCCATTTTCTAAGTTTCTTTAAGAACATGGGATTGTTGCCTAATACACTATATTTGGCTCTCTGGACCAAAATGGTGTGGCAGAAAGAAGAAATCAAACATTAATGTCATGGTGAGAAATATGCGGAGTAATGTAAAACTCCTTGATTTCTTATGGACTGAAGCACTAAAGAAGATTGTGTATATATTAAACAGAGTTCCAACTAAGTGTTAGATCCTATTTTTATAGTCCAACTCTGGAGTCATAAAACGTGAGTGCATTACCCTGTAGAGTTATTTCAATGGAATCTCATTAGCCATCATCGATTTATCTTCATTCTCATACCATTCTAAAAATTTCCTATTTGATCACTTGATATACGACAATCCATTCTTATGTTTGTGTCCTCAATCATCACCCTCACATATCCCTCTTTTTTTTTTGTCTTCTCTATTAAGTACATTTCCAAGTTCCATTGAAGCCTAATTGTATTATAGAAAAGCATTGATAAGTCCACAATTTATAATTGCACCTATTTTGGGACAATTGGCATACATTTCACTAGAGATTTTAGATTAAGGTCATTATAGATTGGTTTTGAAGAGATCTTCTAGATCTACAACTTCTGTAAAGACCCTAAAAAGAGATTTTGCCTCCAAAAGGGTCAAAATTGTAAATTAATGTAGCTGTCCCGTATACATCCTGTGCATCACTAACTTATAAAGAACATATCTCTCAACTCCGATATCCAAAAATTTCATACTCTGTATCGTTGGAAAGCTAAGAGGATAAACCACAACTTCCAAACAGAAAATTTGTATAAATGAGTCTAAATTAATACAGTTTTTTCCCTGCAGTCAGAAAACAAATTTTTACCCCTATAAAATGCTTGAAAATGTAATGTGAAAAGTTGGAAAATCATGAGTAAACACAAATATATGCCATTAACATCAAAAGAAAAGAGTTTTACAAATCTTTAATGGGCATTTCAAGCCACAATACATCATTGGTCTTAAAATCCAAATTAAAAAACACATATGAATAAGTAAAACTTGAAATGCGGCTAAAGTCTCGTGTTTTCCAAAAACTATCTCAAAATACAAAAATATGCAAATATGGAGTGATGCCTTGACCCTCGACTCTCAACTTGATCTCTTGCTCATCAAATGGAGATGGGAAAGAATGAGGGTGAGCTTAAAAGCTTGTGGGTAATAACTTTATAACCAAGAAATAAACAAAACCATTGAAAAAATATTCATTGTCATAGTCACTTGCATTGAATGCATAAAACACATTTTTTTCAAATTCTCAACTTGTCAGCCAATTCATAAACGACATAAATCACACATTCACCAACTTGTCAACACATTATAAACACATAAGCAATCAAAAATGGTTTGGGTAGGTCCATAAGGGAGTTCTTACGAATCTCCAGTAATAACAGAATGGACTATCACAAACCCACATAATGGTTTTGCGTAGTTCATAAACATAAGGGATTCCGTGAAGGAGCTCCATGCTACTAGCGGGTAGGCGGGAGAAGCCTTTAACATGGTCAATGTGCACGTGACATAACAGAATGGACCACCACTATCCTACATTCAAACATGAATTTCATAACTTGTAAACATTTTGCCCAAAAGGTACATTCCAGAAACATAATTGCTATAAGCACAATATATTTTGAATACCATTTCCAACTTTAATTAATAAATCATCAACAAGGTTCATGTAGAAAACATGTAGTAATTTCATAAATCATTCAAGAAGCAATAAATGCAACATTTATGAAGAAATTTAAAATCATTCCATTCAATTGATTTGGAAAAAAACATTTATGGCTTATTAACTCAACTATAAACATATAACCCATCTTGAATTCCTTTCTTAAAAACTTGCTTAAAAGTGCCTCTCCTCTTGCTCCTCTTGCCTTTCTTGATTCCCTTTAACATTGGCAAAAATCCCATTTAATAGGAATACAAATTGAGAATCCTATAAAGCGTATTCACTAAAATTGATTCTAGAATACTTAAACCAATGCATTTCCTATGCTTCATAAACTAAAACCCTTCCAAAAATCCAAATGATTAAAATTGAACTTACTTTGAATCTTCACCAAATAAAGAGATTTTTGGCTCAAATGGAAGCTCTTCTCTTCTTCTTTCTTTTTCTCGTCTTGAACAACCTCAAATTCACTCTTAAAAGCTAAGAAAAGATGAAATCCTAATTGCTCTTCCTTCTTTTGTCTCCTTTCTCTCTTCTTTGCATTATTTCTCTTCTTCTCTCCCTCATTCACGTTTTTCCTTCTTAAGAGCAAGACCACACTTTCCACGTCCAATTCTACCCTTAATGAGTGTAAAACATCCACTTTACCCTTCCTTCAATGCCTTATAGCTTTTATACTTA
>JANSVA010070900.1:0-11924 GCA_025504915.1 Erythroxylum reticulatum | reverse complement strand
TGATATATAGAGAAGGTAAATGTTGTCTGCATTCAGATATGGATAGAAATGCCAAGAGACGTCAAAAGTATGCTGAAATGCTAGAAAATAAAAGGCAAGAATTCTTGCGACTTAGAGAAAGTTGTGCTGCAAAAAAGAGAAACGCTTTAGTGATCAACATTCTTATTCTTTCATTAATAGTAAACCTTCCGGCAGTTAACTTTTTATTCATCAATCTAGTGGCCAGCTATTACAAAATCGATTTTTCGGTTTTAATGTGAACCATGTTGATGCAACTCATTCCTCTTTCCAACTAGAAGAAACTGTTCATACGACATCAACATTTGAAGCATCTAATATGACGTGATAATTAAAATTGTCCAACTGTATCTTCCTTTCCAATTCAACCTAAATCAGTGATATTTGTTGAAGATCAAGGTATAAACCTATATTTTTACTATTTGTAATAACATTACTACACAAAATAATCATCTTATTTTTATATGTTTTAAGGGATAAATTGTCATTGTTCTTCCTCAAAGTTAGAATCCTTGCAGAATTTACCTGTTGAGCCTCAACAAATTAATTTTGTTCCGAATTGTGAACATTGTCATGTAAAGAGATTATATCTTGAACCTCTATCATTCTGTTGTTCATCAGGACATATTTCCATTATTGCTCCTCAAATGCCATATGCTTTGAAACAATTATTTATTGGCCATGATGAAGAATCATAACACTTCAGGAAGAACGTTTGTACATATAATAACAATGTAGCTTTTACTTCCTATAGAGCTAGGTATGATCAAGAACTAACAAAAAACAAGAAATGGGTTTATATATTTCGTGTTCAAGGTCAAGTTTATCATTTCCTCGACAGTTTAGTTTCAACAACTAATAAGGTATATGGAATCCAACTCTACTTCTTTAATGCTAATAAGGAACTAAAAAGAACGATTAATTATGCAATTATGACAATTCTAAAAGATAATGCTTATGACAAGTTCTTTTGAAGTCTTAGGGACATTCTATCACTTGATAATCATGCAATAATTCTAAGTTGTTATCCTGGCCTTGATCAACATGTTTGTAATCTTTCTACTACATTACAAGTGGCTACTATATGGACTGAGATTGATGATGAAATAATTGATAAATGTCCTCACATCCAAGTTTATACTCATTCGGATACAAGTTATAGAATTCAGTCTTATTATGCATGTTATGACCCTCCTCTTTTATTTCCTTATAGTGAATCTGGATGGCATCGAGGAATTAAGTGGTTGATTTTAAAGAGAAATAGAAGCAATGTTTTGGATGAAGGAATGATGTTCATTTAAACTCCTTTACTGATCCATCTGAATTGTTCGCTGTGGAAAACACAAGCAAGTTTGTCTTTTCGATTAGTCATTTTTAAAATATTATTTAATTTCACCATTTTATTTATTAAATTCATTTTCTTTACTACTAGTTGCTGATGAAGAATACTGTGAAGATGGTTTTGTTTCTACTAGAGAATATTATTGTTATCGGCTCCAAATGAGAGAAAATGATGAATCTATGCTGTTCCATAGCGTAAGACTGATTCAACAATTTTTTGTGGGAACTTATATAAAGATTGAAACATCCTAACTTGATTTCCATAGAAAAAGACAAAATGAGATACAAACAGAAATATTGCAAGGTGTTTTGGATAGTATTACCATTGGTCAAACAAAAGGTTTTAGAATTGGTCGTCGAGTTGTGCTCCCAGCTTAATTTACCGGTGGTTTAAGGGACATAAAACGACGTTATCTTGATACAATGACCCTAGTACAAAAGTATGGTAAACCAAATATTTTCCTCACCATGACTTGTAAACCTATATGGAAAGAGATATAGGATAATCTTAAATTTCACTGAAAAGCCACAAGATAAGCCAGATTTATTGGCTAGAGTATTCACAGCTAAATTTGAAATTCTAAAAAATGAGTTGATAAAAAAAACAAATGTTTGGTGATGTGGTCACATTTGTTTATGCTGTTGAATTTCAGAAGCGTGGATTCTCTCATGCTCATTTATTACTGATACTTAAGCTGCATTCTAAATTGTTAAATCTAGATTCTTACGATCATATCATATACGCTGAAATACTAGATCTTGATCAAAATTCACAATTATATTCTCATCATTAGGCATAATATTCACGGTCCTTATGGTTTTATGAATAAAGATTGCCCTTGCATGAGAAATGGTGTGTGAAAAAACAATTATCCCAAGAATTTTGTTCCTTTTACTATTCATAGTGAAAACAGTTATCCATCTTATAGAAGAAAAGATGATGGCAGGAAAGCCAAAATTTGCAGACATGAGATTGATAATAGGTGGGTGGTTCCTCACAAATGATACCTCTTAATGCTAATTGATTGTCACGTAAATGATGAAATATGTTCAAATGTAAAGCTTAATAAATACTTATATAAATATGTTTTTAAGGGCTATAATCTTGTCAATTTTAGTATTGTCGATCAAGTGATCACAACTGATATTGATGAAATCAGTAATTGTCAAGAAGGTCATTGGATTTCACCTCCGGAAGCTTAATGGCGTATATATGAATTTCGTTTAGCAGAGATTAATCCATCAGTTTATATACTCCAAGTTCATCTTCCAGATCAGCAATTTATTTCCTTTGACAAAAATGTAGATATGTTTTTATTTGTTAAGAAAAATTGACTTCTTGAAAACAATGTTGACTGAATTTTTCAAGATGAATTTTACAAATAAAATGGTAGAAGAGATCAAATGTTTGTATAAAGATTTTCCAGAACATTTTGTTTGGAGTTGAAAAAAAACATGGTCAGAAAGAAGTTGAAAAAAAGTAATCTGAAGATTGGTTACTATTGACCCTAGAGAAGGAGAAAGGTATTACTCACACATGTTAAAGGACTAACATCATTTGATAACTTGTTAACTGTTGATGGTGAGAAAAGAACTTGTTTCAGGGAGGTTGCATTGCAGTTAGGATTGCTAGCATCTGTTTTTTATCGATAACAAACTTTTGAGGAAGCTGTTATGTTTCAAATGCCAACATTAGTTAGACTTTTATTTGCTACACTCCTGTTCTATTCTTCACCTACAAACCCTAAGCAGCTCTGGGAAACATTCAAAGATGACCTTTGTTTTGACTACTAATATGCTTCTTACTATAGTGCCTGTACACCTGATGACATTACAAAAACGACGCTTCAAGATATTAATAAATCTCTGGAGCAAATGGGGAAAAGCTTAACTGATTACCATCTTACTGATCATCAGTTTCATGTTGATTATCATTACCATCAAAGTAAATAAAAAAAAAGTGAGAAGAATATATAGATTGATCCAGAAGACCTATTATTATAGTCAAGGTTGAATAATTAGTAGAAATATATATTTCATTTTATTTTGGATTTAGTTTTGTCTTCAAGTAGTGGAATTTTTTTTTATTGATGGTCCTGGTGGAACTGGGAAGACTTTCTTATATCAAGCTCTCCTTGCAAATTTATGGTCACAGGGACATATTGCAATTGACGTTGCTACATCAGGTGTTGCAGCATTAGTCCTTCCTGGTGGTAGGAAAACTCACTCAAGATTTAAAATCCCACTTGATTTTTCAAAGCAAAAAGTTTGTCAATTAAGTAAGCAAAGTGGTATTGCAAAATTGACATTTAAATCTAGTCTTATCTTATGGGATGAGGCTTTTATGGAAAAACGAGAAGCCATTGAACCATTTCATGATTTACTTCAAGATATCGTAGACTCTAATCAACCTTTTGGAGGAAAAATTGTTGTATTTGGTGGTGATTTTCGTCAAACCTTGCCGATTATAGACCAAACTACAAAATAACAACTAATTGATTTGAGTCTTCTAAATTCACATCTCTGGCGATAGATGCGTAAATTCTCTTTGACGATAAATGTGAGAGCTATATCAAATTCAGCTTTTTGTGAATTTTTATTACGTGTAGGAGAAGGCACCGAGCCAGTCGATGAGCAAGATCAAATATCCTTGCCAAAATAACTAGTTATTCCTTATCATAATAAGGATGAGTCTCTTAATAAGTTAACAAAATTTTCATTATATATTTTACTAGTTTTTAAGAATTATAATTACATCTTTCTAATGCATTCTTGCCTTCACCAGGTTACTTGAAAACGTCTTCCCTAACCTAAGCTTGTATTCATCTGATCTATATCAAATGATAACTACATGTGTACTATGTCCAACATACAACTGTGTTGACGAAATTAATGACATGATGATTAACAACTTGTTAGGAAATATGCATTCATAAATGAGTTTTGACAAAATAGTTGACCGAAGACATCAAGTAGATTATGAAGATTTTGTCAATTCTTTAAATCCTAAAGGCCTACCTCCACACAAACTATTACTCAAATAAGGGCCCCCAATTATGCTCCTAAGCAATTTGAATCCAACTGAGGGGATATGCAATGGGACAAGGTTGATATGCAGACAATTAAAAGACCGTACAATTTCCATGGAAATTATCTTTGTACCTCACGAAGAAAAATTAGTTTTTATACCTAAAATTCCCTTATAATCTTCAGAGAATGAAAAAAAATGGAAAACCTTTTGTCAGAATGCAATTCCCTATTCGTTTGTGTTTTGCAATGACCATAAACAAATCCCAAGGTCAGACACTTGATTATGTAGGAATTTATCTCCATCAGCCTGTATTCTCATATGCACAGTTATATGTGGCTTTACCAAGAGCTCGAACTCCTAAATCAGTTAAAGTTTTGATTATTTCAGGAACTTTTGAATCTTCAAAGTTTGATAAAAAGACAACAAATATTGTGTTCTATAAAATATTTCAATTAGTCAAATTATAAAGTATAAACTTGTTAGAAGGTATATTAGTTGTTTTGTTCAAGTTGACATAATTTCATTTCATATAAAAATACTTTTTCCCTGATTATTTTATTAAAAAAAATTAGGATGGAAAACATTTATTGATTAAGGATATTTTACCTGGTGCTCAATGATGGTCATGCGAAATTATTTTCTAAAAAAAACATGTTGTCACATCACCTGGCACACTATCGAAGAGACAAAAGTTTATCTTTTTTGATTATGAGGTATAACAATTGCATTTTCTTCATTCGAAATGTTATTTTTTTTGACTTTATTATTAACAATTTCTTTATTATTAATAGGGATCACAAGTTGAAGGTATTATATTTAACAATGATATCCAACGAATGAGCCATATTTGCAACCACCTAAAAAATATATTATTTGTAATGCCATTTTGAAGCCAATTTTGCCTCAGTATCAAATTGAAGACCTAAAAATACAATGGATAACTACAAGTTGCACTGTCATTGAACCTATACAAGATGAAGACATCATCATCCCCATGAAATTTAACTATACACCTTTCACCAATCTTATCAACTATATAAACGACAAGGAAAAATCAATTGGTTAGAGCCTTTATCTATTTCTTTATACAATGTTGACTATTTTTTTCTATTATATCTGATGATATTTATATTTTAACATGTGATATATATTTTGGCCGTGGTTGTTGAAGTTTTGGATTAGAAAGAAATCAACAAAGATGGCAAACATTCAATTATGAAAAATTTGTTCTTGCCAATAAACAATAATTTAGATTCTTTATTATTCTTTATAGTTGGCAAAACCTAAGATAAGTTCTCTTTCTTTTTTCTGACATTTCTTTTTTTATCAGGCAACAAATAGTTATACTGTCAATGTGGAATTCTCTTGTTACTAACGAGGGCCAACAAATTACCGAATCCTTACATGCTTATCCAATAATTATGTGTCGCAGATTAAGAGTTAACTTCTGTAATGGTATTTTTGTTTTTTCTTCATCACGCTATTACATTTTATTAGTTATCCTTCTATTTCATTTTTACCTTACAATTGAAAAATTTTAGGTGTTGCATTATCCACCTGGTTTGACTCGGCAATTATTGTTGATCCACCGATACAAGAAGTTGCGGATCTTAAAAATTGGTACTGCCATCTTTTTTATCTTTACTCCAATAACCAATAAAATTTATAGAAAATTTATAATATTTTAATGCTTTTATATTTATAATTATTATCTTTTAGGGCACAAAAAAATAATAAGGAGCTTAAAAACCTTATTAACTAACAAGATTATTTAAGATATAATCTTGATATATCTTTCAGATCACACCAGAAAATTACCAAAATCAACTTCTTGAATTCTACTAGTAAGGTAAATACATTTTATATTCTTATACTCGTTGCTTATTTGATATTAATTTTGTAAATAAAAATCTTATTATATATTTACAGTCAACATGGATTAAAGCTAATATTTTCTTCCTACACATCTTGCAAAAGTACTGGTTTATGGCATGTAAGAAATGCTTTCGTTCTACAACTGCTTCTTATAGAGTTCCATTCACTTGTAATTCTTGCAAATAGAAACTTCCAGCTAAACCTAGGTTTTCCTTTTTCTATTTTCTCTTGTCAATTTACTGCCTTTTTTTTTTAATCTCATGCACTGTACATGTGTGGAATTTTTTTTACAATGTTTGTACTTGGATATCATGGGTGTGACATGTTAAATCACACCCGTGAGGTCACACTCGTGACACCTTCTTCACGGGTGTGACTTGTAACTCACGCCCGTGACACCTTCTTCATGGGTGTGACATGTTAAGTCACCCCCGTGACATCTTCTTCACGAGTTTAACTTAACCATTCATGCCTGTTTGACATATGATTTTAATCTCCTTTTTTTTCTTATATAACAAGCTTTTAGTATATCTAATTAACATATATATTATCATTAACTTTTAGTTGCAAATATAGATGCCGCTATGATGTGGATTTGATTGACAAAACAAGGACTATCACATCTTTTATTTTTGGCAAACTTGGTGAAAGCCTTTTGAAGTTTATTACAATTGAAGCTATGCAATCTTACCACCAGGTTTTTTTTACTTACTACATATGCGATTTAATATAACAAGAATTATGATATGTTTATTATATGGCTGACAATTAACATTTTTGCCTTCCCATAGTAAGAGTATGGAACTTCCTCTAGAAAAGGTCCATGCAGAATTGAAAAGCAAGACATTTCTTCTTCATATCAAACTTGTACACGTTTACTCACCAGATGGAAGACAGCGGTTCACTGTTATGTATTACTGTGAAATTGATGATGATGAATTACAAAAGGCTTCAGCTTCACTTTGAAAAGATGATCAAATTTCAACTGATGATCAAAATAACACTGCTAACATTACACCTGCACCTATTTCAGGTATTCATCATTATTTATTCATTGAATTTGGTATTTGTGATTATTTATTCATTCAATTTTTGCGTTTTTATCTTTATCAAACTATGTAAACTTCTTCATTATATTATCATCTGTTATTTATCTATCATTTTTATCAAAAAATAATGTTATCTTATAAATTTTGTAGCTGATATACTTTGTTTTTTTTATATATTTTAAAAAGATATTGTTGAATCTTCTTCAACAGTCAGACAATGCCTTCATAAAAGATTCAATGACAGTGAGCCCACACTATAGTCAAATGCAGATGTTAATGACAGTAACAAAAAAACCAAACTATCATAGGCTCTTATTCTTAGAGCAAAATAATCATGTAACTTGTGTACATTTTTTGCTTTAATTTCTTGTTTTCTTAAACTTCAAAATTTTGGATAACCGCATTAAGATTTTTTGTTGTTAAATCACAACTGTCGATAATATTTTATTACTTAGGTCATAACCATGAAGTTCTTATGGCCTTTAACAATTGTCTTTAATAAACTCTGGCAAATTCATAAACTAATTATTGAAAATTCATTGACATCTCAACATATCAAAAGAAACCATTTTCTTTACTTTATGTTTGTTTGGTCTTTGTTTAACATGCCTTGTTTTGTCTTGCATTTTCATTTTTATCAAATGTTTGTAAAGTAGATTCTCATAAATACAGCATCATGTGAAATTATGAACATACATTTTAAACTTGATAAAGTTATTCTAATTTTACCAGTAATCTTAATATTACAAGCGATTTAATTATTTCTAGATAAATAAAACTTTATCAAATATATACAACAAACCTAATTTTTTCTAAACTTTAATTAAAAAAACACTGTAGTTATCATTAATTAGTTTTAGAAATATGCTATTTTATATTCGCAAATGCTAACTTCATCACTTTTCACACAACAGAAGAGAAGAAGACCAAATAATATATTTAGTTGTACACAACAGAAAAGAAGAAGACCAAAGAACATATTTAGCTTAAATAAATATGTGGATCACATAACTAATTAAAAAGGTAAATATTTGGAAACTGTTAACAAAAAACATTTATTTATTTGTGACACACCAACGATCCCTATATATATAACACACCAACGAAAGGTTATCATTTAAACATAAACATTGGACTAAAACCTTAACCACAAAAACATGAAATACTACATAAACATCAAAACTTACAATCATATAATAAAGTAAAACTATTTAAGAAAAAAATTTCCACTCATAAATTAAACATTAATTTAAACTCGCCTATGCATACATAAAACACGTAATTAGGTATTGCTTTTTTGTCTTAACATTGGCACACCATACCTATCCTTCTCTTTGCTTTTCTTCCTATTCTTGCTAGCATTCTATTTATCAACAGTTCCATTTACACCATCCAACTTTTCAACGGTCTGCTCACCCTTGAATTTTCTCTTCTCTTTTGTCTTCTTTTCTCTCTGATTTTGCATCCTCATAACCATCCTGTTTGTCAACAGTTCCATTTACACCATCCGATCAATAATTAAATAAATAATTAATAATTAATAATATTCAATAATTAACAATAACGTGAACTTAAAAAAAATAGCATTACATAAATTGTCACAATAATACCTTAATAATTAAACTAAAATTATACTCAACGAAAACTAAAACCACTAAACCATAAAAACACAAACAAAAAAAAACAAATTAATAATAACATCAAATTATTTTCTCATTTAATAATTAAAGATGTTAAAGATCAATTCAACTAACATAACCTAAGATTTAAAACTTATAATAATTCATGAACAAACTATTCTTCACATGCATAACCATAATTAACAAATACGTCAACTAAAAGACTATTAACAAGTGTGATAGACATTAACTCCATTTTCCCTTCTTTTAAGCACTCAAAGGTAAAAAATATTCACTCAGTTTTCATTTCATGTTAAACATTAACCATAAGCTTGCTAGCTAATCCAATCTTCATTACTAAATATCTAACACAAACATCAATCCAAAAGTCTTTAATTTGGTTGTAATGAGGCCAAGGTAACGGTGGGGAAAAGATAAAGTTAGACTTTAAACCATAGGACTAATTGAGCATTTAAAATGATACAAACCAGTAAAATATAAAACATTGAATTTTTTCTTTTCAATTTGAAACATAACCCTAACAATCTCCTTTACTTTTTTGTTCTCCCCTTTCCCTTCATTTTCTTTTTTCTCTTCCTTTTTTTCTTTTTTTTGCATGTCATTTGCTCCTTCTCTTTCTTTTTTGTTTCTTTTTTTCCCCTTTTTCTCTTTCTTCTTCAGTTGATATGATTTACTTTTTTCCCAATATACAACAACATATATACCTTTTAAATGTTAAACGTGCCCGTATTGCGGGTGTAATCAAAATAGATAAACAATAAAGGCCAAAGCTCATGTTTTGCGTTTTATCCCAAAAAAAGGTTTCATTTTAGCTCAAAGGGGCTCACTAAGGATAATATCATGGTGGCTTTTTAAGTTCTCAAGTTAAATCCTAAATGCCTTCATCACTTTAATGTTTGCATAAGATTATGTAATTTTGACTAGTATTTGTAAGCAAGTTCTAAATTTGCTTAGCCATGAAAGAACACTCTCAACAATGAATACTTTTAATTGGTCTCATTCATCTATCACAACAAGCTAATATCCTTTCAATTAAAATCCAAGTTAATCAATTTATGCATGCAAATATATTTATTCACTTATATTATGCATTTATAATCCCGGTTAAGTTCAGTCAATAATCAAACATCTTTAACTATTAAATAAAAAAACAAACACAAAATGTACAACAATCATAGTCGACATCATAGCAAATCAAATAAAATATCTAAGATGCAAACAACATTAATTAAGACAAACAATAAAACTAAAATAATTTAATGACAAACAATCAAAATAATAAAAGAAAAAGATAGAAATACAATACTAAGCTGAGGTGAACACTTTCTCGAGTGAGGATGTAAATTCGCTAGCAAATCCCTGATCTCCACAATATTAGCCTCAATCTTGTCCAATCTCTCATTTGATCACTGTTTAAATATAATAAATTGATTGGTTAATGCTTGATATTCAACAGAATTAGGTACAATGTTAAACCACGTACCTTCATGTGGTAAAGCGTCATCCCCTTGTGTACCTTCACCTGCTTTGCCATGATTGCGCTTGCTACTTGAAGCTTCTACTGTCTCATCATTAGTAACAACATAACTATCACCTTGCCACCTAGCAATCTTTATGGACACCAAGGACTGCAAGTCTAAACTAGAATTCCATGAAACTTACTACATACTTGTTCTCTCAGTCAGTAAACCAAAATACTCTACAAGTTGGGTGACAAATATCCCAATAACTGTTTTTTACCTCTAACTTTGGCCACATCCATCATATGCATATACAACCACATACCAACATAACAAAAGATAGGGTCCACTAAATTAGACGATTTAGACCTACTCGGAGAGAAAACGTTTGTTAAGTTTATAATTTCTTTCCAAAATTCTTTAGGACTAAATTCATCATGATAGCCATATAAATCACTATATGGAAATCCAAATATACTATTAAAGTCATTTTAAGCAAGAGCATATGGTTTATTCATTAATCTAAATATCAAATTAATCATAATGCCAGCTTCGTTAAAGATCAAATGTAAAGTTGTCAAAAATTATAACGTTAATTCTACATATGAATTTTTCTAAAATTTGCCAATTTGTCTCATCCTATGTTATGCAACAATTCATTAACTCATTTTGCAATTCATAATTCAGTTATAGCTTGATGATCAATAAATCTATTTGACATAATCGAACGATCTTTTAAAGTCGCATACCTTAACTGGCTCTTAGGAGTGTTAAATTGAAGGTAAGGATTACCTAAATAGGGACATCGTCCACTTTAGAAGATGAAGATGTTCCTAGTCTCAAACAAGGCACAATCTAAGTAACAATCAAGAATCAAAATATTTTATAAATCTCAAACCAAACAGAGCAATTTAATACTTAATCGGATTTAGAGCAATTAAATATAATAGGCAAACATGAAATCCTACAGTAATATGAGTTCAGCATGGTCATAGGATGAACAAACATTTGACTTAAATATACATCCTTTAATAAATAATAATAAATTAAAGGATTAAAATGAAAAAGATTAAATAATGTTTTATGTTATTAGTTGTATTATAACGTTGAACTCTTTGAGCCCTTTTGTATTGGTCTATATTTGGAGATGCTACTGTATATTGATATATACATAGTTATATATGAGTTTAAAGATGTATTTGAATCCTTTTGGTATGTATGCTAGTGATATAAAATGTTATATGCCCTTAGATAAACTTCGAGTTCATTAGTGTGCGAAATCTTGGAGATTTCTGACATGTAAGCTTCTAAGTGTGTAAAACCGTGTCCATTAGATGGATATGACGATGGTAGTTGAATTAAATGTGTTATAATGCCTTAGAGGTGATTAGAAAAGATTTATAAACTTATTAGACACATAGAAAGCTTAATTAGAAAAGTTGATGTACATAAGGGCTTAATTGCAAATTGTTAAAAGTCAAAGGACTTAAACGTAATTTTTCAATTCTTG
>JANSVA010070851.1:0-11927 GCA_025504915.1 Erythroxylum reticulatum | reverse complement strand
TACCAAGACAATTCTAACACTCATAACCCGTTCCAAATTACTATTCTACCCTTCCCATCGGTGATGGGATGTTACATTAAGCTTCTTGATTATAGAGAGATGAGAGAGTGTTGTGGGTAAGAAAGATGATGGTAAGAGTGAATATATAGGTTAGGGAGAAGAAAGGAGGGGTAAAATAGGGAACAGGGGCTTAAAAATCTCGTGTTCTCATTTCTGCATGTAGCAGGTCACGATCGGGGTAAAATAGGGAACAGGGGCTTAAAAATCTCATGTTCTCATTTATGCCTATAGCAGGTCACGATCGTGACTAAGTGGCTCATGATCATAATAGAGAGGAATTTCTATGTTATGTCACAAGCATGATAAAAGGTTCAAAATAGGATCACGATGGTGGCCAAGGGTGTCACGATCGTGACAGAGACTTCAAAATTAGGACTAGGAATGTTTACACTCCTTTCCTATTTTTTATTCTTTTCCTCATGTCACTCCCGAATTCCTTCCCTACCTTATATTTGCATCATCACCTTATTGTTTTGCCTTCCATACACTTCCAATCCATTGTGAACAAGAGAGAGAGAAAGAAAACCATCTCAATTTTCCAAGATATTAAATTGTATAAAAAAACACACAAAAATATAATTGAAAATCTAATCTAAAGAAAAAGATAAAACAATAAAAAGTTAAAATCATGGGTTGTCTACCATGCAATGCTTCATTTACCATCACTAGATCGAAGTACTTCTTTTTCTCATAATGGTTCAAACGAATCATGTAATTGTAGCGCCCCTATAGGTTTTTATAACTTATAAGTGAGCTACCAGACTGTGCTTACCCCCACCTTTCTTCCTTGTCTTCTTCTTTTAATTATTTTTTCAAATTAGTGGCTTTTCTGGTGGGTCCTTATGAGTATAACTCTGCTATACTTTTTCACTAGACTTGTCTTTTGATAACGCCCACAAATTTGAAAGAATTTCTTATACCATCAGACAATTTAAATGAAACCCCCTCGTCCACCACTTTTACAGTTAACTCGACTCCAACAATGTCTATAAGAGACCAGGCGGTAGCTAAAAATTGTCGTCCAAGGATAATGGGTGTCTATAAATCTTCCTCTATGTCTAAGATGATGAAGTCCATGTATCTCTAGTTGTACATTATTTGCATCAATTAGTTTATTCATTTTAACTTTAGCTTCTACTATGAGGTTAAAGGATAACCCATTTATTTTCTATCTTTAACTTAATGTTGAGCTTTGTATCCCTTGATATTATAATCTCTCTAATACAACTATGTGTGCTTTTAATCTATAAATGTATATCCTATTTTGTATGCTTAAAAATCCTCTTCCATCATATTGCATAAATTATGCATCTAAAAGCATTTTTGAATATTGCATAACTGTCACTACTTAAGTACTTTGATCTTTTAGCCTATTCAATGACTGCTTCACAGTGATCTCTTTTGCATTAATGGTTATATATCTAATGACTATGTGAACATAGTGTAGTAACGGATTGGCATTTAAATAATAGAGGTTTCACACTCTTTGGTCTATGTCAAAAAGGCTACAAATTAGATTAATTTTGCTATTATTTTCCTTTATATTGTCAATTATTTTGAGTATATTTTAATGGCTAGTTAAAAACATGGATTCCTTAGGTAGTCATTGCATATGCCATACTAATATGTACCAAGAGACTCTTTGAGTTACTATTATAAATATATTGGTGCAAGATTTATTTGTAAATAGTTGGATAGGTATGGCAATCATAGAATCAATTCTTCTATGACTAAGTTTAGCCTACTACTTGGGAGTTTCTCTCTGACTAATACAAAAAATATTAAGTTATAAGGCCATTCTCTTTTTGTATTATTTCCTTCACAAAACCTAGTCTATTATCATATGCATTAGGACTGAAAGTTCATATTTTTAAGAAGAGGAGCAAGTTTTTCCAATTATCATACCAAAAGGAAGTTGATTCCTCATATCCTATCTTAAACTTCAACACCTTAGTGATATTATTCCTCATGTTGAGAAGTAGTATCATTAACTAAGATGAGTTAGCTCTTTGTTTTTTTTGAACCCGATTACTTTCATATAATAAATATGGATTTTTTCAAACTAGGGAGCATCTTTTTAAGTGAACATACTCTATATCTTCTTAGTCATTAAAATTTTGTTTGTTATTCTTATTGAATTTTTGCCTAAGACTCCTTTCTCCTTAGGCAACCATACCTCTGACCAACTAAATTTGGTACTAAGATGGTTATATGTTGCTCCTAGCCATAACTTTGGTTCCAACCATACCCATTAAGTGTAGCTTGATCCACTGTAATCAAAATTGGAATAAAATATTAGAGTACATATGTATATGAGGAAGAGATAGTATAATTCCTTAATAAGGTTAGGAACTAGGTTTGAACTTTGTTATTAAGGATAGAAACTAGGTTTGAACTTTGTTCATAATTTCTAAGTGATTCCAAACGGTCTACCCATTTGGATCTATCAAAGAGTTAATTATATTAGATTTCCTTTTAGATATAATGGCACTAAGAAAGAAATTTGAGTTACTCTATCCCTTTTCAGGACATTAAATTCTTGAAATTTATTTTATAATATATCAGGGATTATGTAATGTTTAGAAGTATCCATAGAGAGCTTGTTTCCTTTCTTCCTTCTTTAGCCCATTCCCAAGATCTAAGTTTATTTCTTATAGGATTTAGGATAATGCCTCTCTAGTTTTTTAGAATGCTAAACTGGTACTATAAAATTTAGTTTAATGGAGTTTTTTAAGCTCTTCCTTTATAGCCTTGAGTGCTTTTACATATTTAAAAGCTTCATAACATTGAAGGTTCTCTTTCATTCCTCTTTTGACTACTTATTTAAAACCTTTAAGCTTAATCTAGTAATTACTAAATCTAAGAAGGGTTTTCCTTCTAACTTCATCCATTAGCTTATGCATTTCAATAGGTATGTAGTTGGTCGTATGTCATAGCACTACCAAAATAACCAGACTAAACTATAGATTAATTCCACATAGATTAATTCCAATTACTTTCCTAAATTATCTGTATAAGTAAAACAAAGGGGCCTTTAGTTTAAAGAAAATTAAAAGGCAAAGTAAAATTAAATATATGAAAAAAATAAAATTAAACATCAGAAAATTCATAAACTTGATGAATGAGTTGAAATCTATTTTTTTTTGTTTAATCTTAGCCTAAGCATAATTTTGAAGATGATGTTGAATTATCGCTTTTACACCTCTCTTAAGACTATTGATCGTGAACTAGTAACAAGCTCTGTTAATTTTGATTTTTCATTAGATCATAGTTAATCAAGAAGAGCTCATTAATTAACCCTAACTATCAGGAAAACTAGAACAAGCTCTCAAACAGATCAATCTAAGTAACAATCACACAAGCTCGAATTATTTAACTTATGCTATGTTATCTCTAACGGTCTAATACCGATAGTTGCCATATATGAACTTTAACACGACTATTACATATGGCATTCAAGATCTAGCTATGGGTTTTCATGAAAAACGATTCAACAGAGCATTAAAATCGTTCTTATACAACACTCAATCAATCCATACAAGATAACATAAAAAATCTAAAAAGAGGTAAAGAAGATGATACGCAACAACTATCTGCTTAAGAAAGTTAGTTGTCGATCTCCATCTTCAAGCTTTCACCATCGGCCATACTCCCCATCGCCATTATCCTAGACAAAGATTTTTGGATTGTCTTCTTCTTCAATAATCTCTTGTCACTTCTCTACTTCCCCTTCTTGAAAAGAGACTTCTTCTTCTTCTGCTGCTTCTTTTTCCTCCTCCTCCTCTTTTGGAAGATCATTTCCACTCCTAAGGGTGATTTTCATTTCATGTTCTTTAGGATCTATTATAGTAGGACTAAGCAAACTCCACTGCAACTCGTCAAATAATATCTTCATCAGCTGGTCGATCTGATTCACCATATTTTATAAACGAGCCTTTTTTTGATGATGCCTTATGTTTGATTCTTGAATGAATTTGGCCATTATAACTTTCGAAACAATAGTTACCTCCTTACCTTATTGGAATGTATCATATTCAGGTGAAGAAAATCTCTCCTAAAATGTAGGTCGACTAGCTACGCACTTAGTAAGGTAGTCTGTTAGCTTCTCTATACTACTTTCATATTGTTACTCTTGTTGTGCATAACCAGTTAGAGCATAATCATTCCATCCATATACATAAGGTTTGCTCTACTCTAAACTACATGTATTTTTGTATAATGTACCTTGAGGCTGGTTATACATGCTTGGTTGCTCCCATATATACATTGATGCCAGAAATTTATGATCGTAATAATTACTCCCACAAATATCACAACACGACATAGACATCGATTAAGCTTACGAAAAAATGTGGAAATGACTATTTCCAATATGGTGATGTAACTTATTACAATTACATATCATAGCTCCCGTAAGAATATTAATTGCTCCATCCTTCCATCGTTAGTTGTGGTGATGATGTTAAACCTTAAGCCCTGAAATAAACCACAAACATACTATTAATGTAGAGAAGTTCAAAAGATAATTAAATGAATAAGTCAAGAATACAACACTATAAAATAATAATAATAATAATAGCAGCTAGAGTAATAGCATCCAGGTGTTCCTAATATTACTGTCCCAAGCAATGACCCTAAAAACTTGATTATTCTAAACTTAAGGAAAATATTTAAATTAACCGCAAGTGCACGTTGTAACTGTATCTAGTGCAAGCAAGTACGGGTCGATCCATGATGACAATGATTGCTAATAATTAAGTTTCTTCTATTATGTACCCTATCAATTAGATTTAGTTTTTAATTAAAAATAATACTTAAATAATTAAAATAAAGTAGGAAACAATAATAAATGTGAAAACATAGGAAGTTTCTTAGAAAACAATCAATATCAAGAATTAAGTGTCTAAGTAATGAATACCCCTAAAACCATTAGATAATTAACCTTTTATCATGCAATTGTTTTACTGATTGTTGGGCCTTAAAAATTCCTATCTTATGTTAATAACTCTCTTAAGACTACTAAAAATTAATCTATAGGTTTATTAACTGAAATCATTGAGGTTAAGATTTCTAGGATTGCTTTATTGATTTGTGAATCCTCTATTAGGTTTACACCTACTTTAGAGGATTTATGTCAATCTATCTCTAGGTTTGCAATAATCTCCTTTCAATTATGGTAGATCTATTCATACAAAAGACTTCTCAATCATTATGTTATGAAATCAAATTGCGTACTAATATTCTAGATCTAGTAGACCATATATAAATCACATAATTGAATCATAATAGATCAATCAAAACAATTGCATTAAATAAAAGAAATAAAAAATATTGTAGCACAAACTAGGGTTCATAACACCTAGTCACTAAAAAGCGTTTAGTTACACATAATAAAAAAAATTAAAGATAAACTTGAAGAAAAATGAATAGAAAACAAATAGTTCATAATTCTAAATCTCCCTTTCTCTTCTATCAATTGTTCCTACAAGTTTGAGGTTTGATGTTGTAATCTATTGGATCTTTTGATGATTTCTTCATGTTCTCCACATTCCTGGATCAATACCGTCCCTTTTGTAGCTTCTTCTTGTCTGGAATTATCTCCAAAAATTTGCTCCCCTTGTTTGGCTCTGCTTATGTCCTTTTAAAACAAAATTTAGGATTTATGAGATGTACACAGACTAATGCACGGTCGTGTATCAAATGTTGTAGCTATAAAAAAATACTTAAAATCATGACTTTTTAAGTTTTGAGAGACTTACACGGCTGTGTATCTCTTCAAATCTTCATTTTGTGCCACAACTTCACCCAAATTCCTATCCTTTTGATCCTTGAAGGCAATTATCATTTATAAATGCGCTTAGAGCAATTTTAAGTACCAAAATTATAATAAAACTATAAAATATCAAACAAAATACATCAAATATGGGTGTATAATTATATTCAAATATGCATCTATCAATTACTGATGCTTTAAATGACTTAAACAATATTAAAACCTAGTGCTCAAAAATCATCCATCTAAAAAAAGATGTAAAATGGTGTTTTTGTATATCCTTATCTTCTCTAGTTATAACCATCTGGGATGAGAGAAATAATAACATTTTCCAAAACAAGTGCCTAACCAAATAACAATTTTATAATCAACTCATGTCGTTCAACAAATATCAAATTAGTATCCATAAGTATCGAGTCCAATAAGTACAGTATCATCTATCTAATTGGAATGTTTAAAACTTTATTTTTAAAAGAGAGGAGTTGTATCTTATCTGATTGATAGTGCTCTTTGATCCTTGTATTTGAACTTTCTCTCTAGTATGCCATTTATAGATTAATTCAATTTTTATTTTCTAAAAAATGTGTCTTCTTTTAGACATAATGACTTACCAATAAAACTAGGTAAGTATCTCAATCTCATTATTGACTAACATTTGAGTGGAACGTGGTAAAGGATTATTTAGGTTAGATGTGCTTCTTGTTCATCTCCTCTATATCTGGTTCAGATATCCATCTTTAATGAAAAGTTGGCTTGTTAGTTATATCCTATAACCTTAATTATAATACCTTATTTAGTCCTTGTTTTATTGAAAATTTGAAGATGAATAGGCCTTTTGTTCATTGATCAATACTTCATCCATGTTATCCCTTTTCTAGTTACTTAATGCTTATTAAATTATAAGTGGGAAGGTGTCCTTTTATTATTGAAGAAACCAACTAGGGAGTTTGCCCATTTCAAAGTTCCTACTTTGAGCACTTCTAATGGTGGAGTTACAAGATTGGCATCTTCTGAGTGTACAAGATGAAAGTATCATAGCTTATCTTAAGAAGAGAAATCCCCTACTACTTAGAGTAAGGTAGTTTTTCCAATAACAACAAGAGAAGGTTTGTTTGTTCAATTATTACAATCTAATAAATTTTGGTCTTAGATAGTGGCAAAGTTTTACTAATTAATGTTAACTGAGGAAACTAGGTTTCTATTGGTAAATAGTTTATTCAATAGAGGGAAAATGAAAGAGAATATGAGCTAAGGAGGAGCTTCTTTCTCGATATGGTTCTCTGACCTCGTAACAATCATTCCAAAAGAGGAAAGATAGCATATTTCCTTAATGCTTTCACTCATATTAAATTAATTTAACTATTTTTTATTTTTAAAAAATATTATTGTTAGATTGTAATAAAGATAAAATTTATAAATTCAAAGTAATCAATTGTTATACATTCATATAGTGGATTGTTAACATTATAGTCATAGGAGAAACATTATTAGCAAGCATATTTTTTGGTAAGGTAAAGACATGATTTAATGTCCTAAACTTAATGTCATTTTTTAAAACCTTTTTCTTCTGTAATGTCATTTTTTAACCTTTTTCTTATGATTTCAAAACTATGTTCAAAACTATCAAATTTAAATCTTTTTTAGGAAATAAAATGAATAGATGAAAGAAGTAAACAAGTTTAGGAAATCCTAAACTAGGCACAATTAGTGAAACAAACTACGAAACAATAAGAGTCTAGCCTAACAACATGAAACAAGATTCTCAATTATTCTTCCAAAAAATTAGATTATCAACTATTAATCTAAGCATTACAAGTTACTTAAACATGAGTACATCCTATAAGGTAGCAACAATAAGGTTCAAAGTTATACGAACATTAGAAATAAGCAATAATTCTTTAATGCTTTATAAAATTTTTTGAATGAAAATTTGAAGATTTTAACTCATCCTTTGAAAACACATAACATTAATGGAAATTAGTAATTTTGGGTTTTATATTCTTGAGAGATTACGCAAAAGGCCTAATTCATTCCAAAAATCATACCAAAACCAAGTTCTTTCTCCATTCCCAATTCTGAGTCTGATTATTTGGTTTATATACTTCCTTATCTTGAGGATTTGGTTGAAAGACCAAGAATTGGATGGTTTGCTCTTGATGCACTGAAAGCTTTATTTTTTCATAATATAAATGTGAACCCATTTAAACTAAAAAGATTGAGAATCAGTAAAACACTTCCTAATTTTCCTTTCTAAGAGCATTTTATTGGTGATCCTTTTAGAAAATATCCTTAAATCTCGTTCCTTATTAAGTGTATAGATCTCTTCCCATTTTACTTTAGCTTTGAGATGACTATTTGTTGCTTTAGTTCATAGGAAGTTATTTAGCATTTTACACATATCCTTTATTAGTTTATAAAGTAGGAATAGATGTGAGCACTAATGAATATGTAAATTGTCTAATATTAATGTAATGAGCTAGAGCCTTCCAGTATAGGAGAACGATTAATTATCCTCCTAACTACATCAAAGAGAGGTTGAAACTCACTAAAGGATTATCTTTTGTCAGATATAGTAATGCCTAAATGCTAATGGTAAGATTTAGTGTGGAAGATCTAAGATAGTTGAAAGAAAATTAGCCTAGTTTGAGGAGTTAGTTGATATATATATAAATACTCTTCATTTTTTCCATAGTTAAACTAAATAAAGAGTTGAAGGAATTTAGTGAGTAGATGAGTGAATGTACTAAATTTGGATTTACAGCACTAAATATAATGAGGTCACTAAAGTTAAAATTAGAAAAAATAAATTTCTCACCTTATAGTGGTACTTGAATCTTTGGTCTTAGTCTAACTTATATGAGATTAACCTTGTAAGCACCTTTATGGATAATGAAAAAATATAAAAAGATATAAGATCTCCCTGATGTAGTCTTTTGGCACCTTGGAATGCATAGATGGGATCACCATTGGCTAAAATAGAGGAGTTTGTATATATATAGATTTAGGACGAGGTGACAAAGTAAGCATAAAAACTAAAAGCAAGTAGAGGATCCAATATGAACTTCCAACTAAATAAATTGAAAGCTTGTTAAAGTCCATATTTGTAGAATAACTCCTTAACATCTTTAGGCTTTTATATCCCTTGAAATGATTTTAAATTCGGAGAAAATAATCTTTAATGCTACAGCTCTTTATAAATGCACCTTAGTTCATATTAATAAGGTTTCCTAATGTTGCTTTAAGCCCATTTGTAACAGCCCAGACCACCCACCTACAGATATTGTCCGCTTTGGGTTACCCCTAGGGCCAAATCCCTCATAGTTTTACTCTTCTCACCCTTGGAAAAATGCGTCTTTAGGGGAGAGGTATCCATACCCTTATAAGGCATACTTTGTTCTCCTATCCAACCGATGTGGGATCTCACACTCTCCACCCCCTTAAGACCCAGCCTAGCTGGCACAATGGTTCAGGTACCAGCTTTGATACCATTTGTAGCAACCCAGACCACTCACCCATAGATATTGTTTGCTTTGGGTGGCCCCTCAAGACAAGACCCTCATAGTTTCGCTCTTCCCCTTCTTGGAAAAACGCATCTAAGAGGAAGAGGTATCCACACCCTTATAAGGCACTCTTTGTTCTCCTCTCCAACTGATGTGGGATCTCACATTCTACCTTCCCTTAGGGCCCGACATCCTACACTGGCACAACAGGTCGGGAACTTGACTTTGATACCATTTGTAATAGCCCAGACTACCTGCTACATATATTGTCCGCTTTGGGTTACCTCTAGGGCCAACCCCTCATGGTTTTTCTCTTCCAAACACATCTTTAGGGGAGAGATATCCATATCTTTATGAGACATACTTTGTTCCTCTCTCAAAATGATGTGGGATCTGACACTATTAGCTAGCATTTTGAAGATAACTTTCTAAATGACATTCTAGTATGAAATGCGCCTATAATCATTCAAGGAATCAAGGTTCTGTATTTTGGGAATAAAGCTTATAATTATTTTTTTAGTTCTGTGAGCATAAAGCTTGACAAGAAAAATTCTAGGACTTTATTACAAATTACGTTTCGTGCCAAATGCCAATTTCTCTAGAAGAAGAAAGCGTTAAAATCATTTGAGCTTATAAGTTTATTAACATTGGTGAATAAAGCTTGTTTAATATGCAGATAATTAAAAGATTTAAAAAGTAACTCCTTTTGAGCCTAGAGGGATCATTCATTCATAAATGATCTGATTTCCTATAGAATATAGCTAGTTTGAGTAATAGATCTCAGTGATTTCTTGAAGTGATTGAAAATTAACTCCTTAATCTTTAAATGTTTATTAATAAGTGAACCATCTTCAATCTTTATTTAGTAAATTTTGCTTGCATTCCTCTACAAACAATGGCATTGGAAAAAAAGAACACTTACTATTTTTATCTCCTTCCATAAGCCAATTCACTCTAACCTTTTTTTTAATTAAAAATCAATGGTTTTGAGTATGCATCATGAGCTTTCTTTTCCCAAACTTTGAGAAAGAAATCTTTGGGAAAGAGATATTATTATTAAGAATTCAATATTGGCTAAGAAATTATTGATTCTAAAATGGAATTTGTAATGGTAGTATTAGTTCCTAGAGTTATCTTAGTTGGAGTATGATCCAAATAAGGAGGATGGTTAATATGAACCAAATTAAGCATATATTTTGAAAGCCATAGTGAATTGACTAAGGCATGATATAATTTTCTTCTGATCATCCAACTATTCTCCCTTTTTATTTTATATATCATAAGCTCTATTAAAGATAAGACCTGTGAGCTGAATAGAGCTTAAGCAATTAAGCATGTTGTCTTTCATACTTCTGTTACTACGTATTCTCCTTCAAACTCTTATGAAAAGAGGGTATAGTCAAAGCTCCCAACTAGCAGCTATGATTTATTAATAGATTTCTCCAATTATTAAAGTCATTCTAAATAGATTTGGATTTATGTGAAATTCATGGTTAGCAGCATATGCAAAAGTTATTTTAATACATTTCAACTTTATGTTGACCATTAGATGGATAAATTGATTATAAGCAAATTATTAAAGGATTTTAACTTTGTTAAGATCATAATCTATTATTGTTGGGTCCCATTTTTAAAACCCAACTCTTTCTTAGATAACATAAATGTTGGGCACTGTTTCTGGAGCCCAACATTTCTTATCATAAACCGTGTACTTATGCTTGATACCATACATGGTTATTCCCATTTAACCACCATTAGTCATCCTCGGTTTATCCTCATTTCTAATACCGTAGTATTGGGCCTTATCTTCCAAATCTTTCTTATACTGAAGCAAAGATTCTATGTTCAACTTCCATCCAGCTATTGAGCATCTTAAAGGTTGGGTAAAAAAAATCTATTCCTCCAAATTGTTTGATAGCTCTATGTCTTTAGTTTATCTAGACATAGGATTCACCTCATTTGGAGGTTGGACAACGAAGTTATGGTTGAAAGAATCAAACAAGGTTTTGACCTCAATCATATTGAACCTATCTTGGGACAAAAGGCATAACTTGCTCTAGTGGTTTTATATCAAGATCATTCTAGGAGGGTTAAAAAGAGGACTTCAAGATTTGCAACTTTTATGAAGGCCTTGAAGATAGATTCTATCGTTTGAAGGGTCAAAAATGGACCAGACGATAGCATCAGAAGACTATTGTACAGAAGGAGAAGTTTAGGTCACATAAGCAGAAAGAAGACGAAGCAAAAAGAAGATGAAATAAGAAGGCAGACGAAGCAAAAAGCAGACGAAGCAGAAAGCTGACGACATAAGAAGGCAGATGAAGCAAAAAGGGCAGACGAAGCCAAAGAGCAAACAAAACAAAAGATGGACGAATCAGAAAGCAAATAAAGCAGAAAGCAGACAAAGCAAAAAACAGACGAAATAAAGTAGACAAAGCCAAAAGGGTAGACGAAGCCAAAGAGTAGACGAAACATAAGACAGACGAATCAGAAAGCAGACGAAGAAGAAAGCAGACGAAGTAGAAAGTAGACCAAGCGAAAAGCAGACAAAGTGAAAAGGGCAGATGAAGCAAAAAGTAGAAGAAGCAACTTTT
>JANSVA010070840.1:0-11927 GCA_025504915.1 Erythroxylum reticulatum | reverse complement strand
AATGGCACTATTAAATGAATCTGGAATCAAATATGTTTTCATGAATAAAGTGGGTCGTTACTTTAATCTTAAAACATTCAACTTAAGTATGCGCTTATTATGGACCATAATTTTCATGAGTGGTGAACTCATATGTGTTTCATTATAATTTTTGATATGAACAAAATGGATTTTACAGAGTAGTAATCTAATGTCTGCATGCTAGAATTATTAATTGAAACATGTATCAGGGAATATTCATTTAAATAAAGAGTTTATAGTGCTATCATCACTTCTAGATGTTTTAAGGAGATTTGGGGATTAAATTGGTGCCAGTAGATTGATAGACTAGCTACCCGTCAAGCGCTAATGCCAAGATGAGATCTTGTGTGTCAATCACATATAATGTAAAAAGGGAGATCCAGAAAGAAAAACCAACATAAGGGCAAAACGGTAAATTTACCCTTTGTTTTGTGGATGGCTATAATAAAGGGTTTGCAATTGGACATGAAATATATGTTTTCGGTTTTCTTATGTTAAATATGCAGTTGCACATTTGACATTAAAATGCTAAATAAACATGGTCTTTATTATGGTTTATCATCATTAAATGGAGTTATGAACTTACCATTTAATGGTTTAATGGTTACCTTTTAATGTTAGCATGTAACCTATTAGAATTCACTAGATTAAAGAAGAAAGATGTACATTGGATGGACCATCTTTGTTCTTTCATATTTGAAAAACCGAAATTGGTAATTCAATTTTAGGTTATGGTCTTTTCATATAGCCATTTTCAAGATAAATGAAGAGAGTCTCATTTATTGGTTACTTTATGATTGATTAATGAAAGAAGTGATGCATTGGATGCCTATTTCTTCTTCCATTCCATGCATAACCAAATTTTATAGTGTAAGAAATTCTTCTTGAAAGTTTTTAGACTCTCTCTCCTTTCATGTAAGTGTGAACCAAAATTACTAAGTGAAAGAGTCTCATTTTTGGTTCATCTTCTTCTAATAAAATCTCCTCCAAACATTTCTTCTCCTTTCCCACAAA
Source organism: Erythroxylum reticulatum (assembly GCA_025504915.1). Taxonomy (NCBI): domain Eukaryota; kingdom Viridiplantae; phylum Streptophyta; class Magnoliopsida; order Malpighiales; family Erythroxylaceae; genus Erythroxylum; species Erythroxylum reticulatum. Next base: position 10,892 of record JANSVA010070840.1, on the reverse strand, counting down.
AGGATTTTTGTTAACCTAGTTGTCCTTGAAGAACAAGAGCTAAATCAAATTGGTTAAGGATACAACAACAAGGAGAAGATAGAATGCTAAAGGAAAAGATTCAAAAGCAAAGGATTTGGATACAAAAAGAAGGAGAGGATAACGCAGCGAGGATTTAAAGTTGTAGCAAAGGAGTCGGTAATAGTCTTCATTTTTTTATGTTTTTATTATCCTTATTCCATATCACGTATGGATTGACATGATGATTTGGATTTGTTGCTTCCACCGGAAAAATGATTTCTTAAATGTTTTGAAATCTACCATTTCTCCAAATATAGCATGCTTTCTTTTTCTGATCCAACACTGCTCTCTTAAAATAGATATATATAAAGAATTTTATACACTAGATTGGTAGTTCATCCTCAATTCTATGAAAACATTTAGGCTTCCTAACTAGTTCATCTCTTGGATTGAAGCTTGCATAATAAAAACTTATTTATTGCCTTGATTAATGAAGAATTAACCCAAATTCTCAATGGTATAAAAGGAATTAGGCAGGGGTAACCTTTATCCCCATACTTATTAACCCTTATAATGGATGTTCTTTTTAAAATCCCGTAAAACATATCAACAACATGGGAAATTTCATATACCACTAATTTGATCTTTTCTTCTTAATGTTTGTAGATGATCTGCTTTTGTTTTATGGTAATGATCCTAACTCTCTTTTAACCATCATCTCTTCATTATAAGATTCTTCAAATATTAAGCCTAAAAATTAACTTGGAAAAAAGCAATCTAATAGCTTCAGCTAGAATCCCTGACGTTAACACTTTACTATAATATCTAGAATGCAAAGATAAAAGCTACATTTTACATACCTTGATTTTCCTATTTTTCACAAGGAAACCAAGAGTTGTGGACTTCCAACATTTGATTGAAATGGTTAAGAAGAGAATCAATGCTTAGCAAAGTAAGACTTTATCTTAAACTATAAGGACTTAATTCGTAAAATTAGTTCTTTTTAACCTCTAAACGTAGTGGTGCTCCTATCCAATGTTACTAAAGGAGTTATCCAAGACCTGGAGAGGATTATAATAAGATTTATATGGACCAAAAATCTAAACAACTTCTATAGAGCCAAAGTAAAATGGATTGAAGATTGCATCACTAAGCAGGAAGGAGGATTGGGTATCATGTTCCTCGAACTCAAAAATCAGATGTTGATTGCAAAGAAGATATAGAGATTATGCACAGATAAAGTAGTAATTTGGGTGATGAATTCACACTACTTCTCACAATGTTTCTTCTAAAAACTTAAAGAAAAGAAAAATTAGTTATAACCTCTTATTGAGATGTTGAGATCAAGAAAAAATGTTGATAATTGGCATGATAGCCTTCTAAACTCGCTAAAAGTGTTGGAAATGGACTCAAGACTTGGTTATGGTATGATAATTGGCATGATAGCCTTCTAAACTTGCTAAAAGAACTCAAGTCTCTCAAAGGAACATTTCCTCTAAACACCAAGGTGGTTAAAATAATATATGGAGATTCCTAGAATTGTAGTAAGAAAAGGGAATGTCTCTCATTGCAAACAATCTACCTAACTACAAGCCTAATAATGCTGAGGAAGATATAACCATTTAGATATTGGATAAATCTTTCAGCTTCTCTAATATATCTTATTTGGATTTTTTTCAAACTATATTCCCCTGGGTTCCTCTAATATGAAATTATTTGTTCCTAAACCCTGGTACCTAAAGTAGCTACCACCTCCTAGCTTACTTTCAAAAACAAGCTTTGAACCAAGGATAGGATAAAATCTCCTAATCCTCTATGTGTGCTATGAAAAATTAATGTTGAAACAATACAAAATCTATACTTTGTATGTCCTTTTTCACAATCCACCTAGTCTAGTTTACAACGTACCATGAAACTTCAATGTAATGTAAGAATCTAGGAGCATATTATATAGTAGGCTGTAAAATGGATCAAATTGAGAGATAATGACCCAGTTATATTCAAAAATACATTCGCTTATTATGTCTACATTATCTAGAGGAAAAGAAACAACAAGATTCAAAATAAACATGAATTAGACAATTATAACCTAGCTCAAAAGTTGTTAAACTTGATTAGGGAAATCCTCATATCTAACAACTGCAACACTCAAGTTAGTAGTAATGTAAGGTGGGGGTGGTTTTTATGATTTAAGTTATTACTCTTGCTAGCAACTCCTGAGTAAATCTATTAGTTGCTTAATATTGTATTTTAGTTAGCTTAAAAGCTTATAAGGTTACACTTTCATAAGGCTTTTCAATGTGTTTATTCTTTAATACAATTTTTTAAGTCTTTTTTATCTCTAAAATAAAGGAGGAATGAATTTGGGCAAGTTAAAACCAAGTTGGAAAATTTTTGGCATGAATTAGGATGAATATAAGTGGAACACAGACTCATGTTCAAAATAAAAGTAAAAATGGCCTTGTGTACGCTATTAGCCCATTCTATTTTCTTAAAGAACTTACATTATTAAAAAACATGACCTGAACATGGACTAATGTACACGGCCTTTAAACTTATGTTATAAAGATGAAAACTCACATGTGTCATTAAACAAATATAATCCAACATAGGTATAACATGGAATTTTATTAGGACATATGGTGGTAGTGATTTACATAAATTAGGATTCTTATAGTTGTGAAGAAGCAGGCCTATTATGAGACTATGTTATAGCCATATTAGGTGAGATACTTTGAATTTTTAGGATGTTATGAAAATAAAGGAGCTTTTAGAAGAATTATAGAAAGCTTTTTAAGTGTTTCCACATTTACATATTAATTATCAATTGATTGTTCCATTCTTAGTCTTTACTTTGATTTGATAATTTCTATTAGTAATTTTAGATATGTTAATCTTTTGTTTTAATTCAATCATTCATTTCTTAGATCAGATAATAGAAATATGGACACTTTTACTTACTTAGCTATATTATAAGAATAATTTATGCATTGACCTAATGATCTTTAGTATTTTTATTAAATAAATATATCATACAAAATCAAATTGAAAGAAACACATTTTTGTAAATATTTTTAGTTACTCGATTATGTCACTATAGGTCTACTAACACCACTATTTAACTTTAATCTTTTCACCTATATTAATTCCATCTAAGGAAAGAACTTCTTTCAATATACATATCCCGTAGGGGAAAAGAACTTGAAAGAAAACAAATACTCAATCTACAGTAAGATCATCATCATAATCACTCTCCTCCTTTTATATCGATGAAGAACAGGCAGGTTACTTGAAGTAACCTACATGCTAAAAATAAGCAAATAGCTACCACACCAAACACTTTATGTACTTCTTTAATAAAATTTGTAAACTATGCAACATGGAGGGTTTTTGTTGCATTCTTATCAATCCATTTCAAAAAGGAAAAAAAGGCTAATTAGCCCCTAACATTTTCACAGATGTACAAAATAGCCCCTAATGTTTCACAATGTTCAAATTGAACCCTAACATTTATAAAATGTTCAAACTAGACCCTAATGTTTGGAAAACGTTCTAGTGGAATCCTAACCACTAACAACAATAAGTCACCATTACTTATCTACTAAGGTGGCTCTTTAAAATGTGATGTAGATTTTTTCTAATTTTACAGATATGGGACACACCAATTGCTAATGTGGATATGAAGATGGGTCCCACATCTAGATGAAATGTAGTGCTTTTGTGTAAGGAGGAGACACTACATTTCGAGCCAAACCTCCCACACACGTAGTCTTTTGAGCCAATCCCCAGGCTGCCATGCTTCATTTCGAGCAACACCTTCTCCCTCACACAATGTTTCAATAGAAATCCCTAATCTACCATCCTCTTCATTTTAAGACAGTCCTTAATCATGCACTTATTCCTTGTTCGTCCATTTGTGTTCTTCCTTGGAAGATTGGAGCATAATTATTTGTTATTATTGTTTCACACACTAAGCAACTCAAATAACACACTCATCGAGTGTCTATATCTGGTAGGTGACATTTCATCGTGGTAGATCCATTTTTGTCTACATTTTATGTTTTATGTGGCCCCTTAAATTTACTTGTTTTTGTGCTTGTTGTCTGTCTCAGTCTATGCTTATTTGTTTATAATTGTAAGATGTGGTCCCATATGCTTATTGTGGTGTTAGATGTAAGTCGTGCTTCCCTATGCTTATTGTGGTGCTGGATGTAATTCATTGTCCCCTACAGTTGTTGTTAAAGTTAGTGTACCAGTTTAGGCCTCACTAAATGCTAACAATGGTGTCATCAAAATTAGGGAACCAAAAATGAAGTGTAAATAATTGTTTACTTTCATCAAGACACTTCCTGTTTGTTAAGCATTCATCAAGACCATACCTCTGATTAGTGTCTAAGACTTAATGTTGAAACGCATTTATTATAAATAAGGTACATATAAGTTTTATAACTTATATTTAGTGATGGTACTTCTTTAGATGAGTTCCATTCCAATATGAGGCATTTCAAAGCCAATTAACCTCTTAAGCTTGTATCTTTTAGACTTACATTCTTTACATATTATATCCATATCTAATGTAGAGGAAGCTTGTTATAAGAATTTTGACTTTTTATGACTAAATCCAATTTGGAAATTTTGTTTATCTTTTTTTATTGTAATTTAATTGTCTGACGCTTTATTTATAAGCTTTACAATAAAATCCATGCATTATTTAATTAAATCAAGTTTTAAGTGTAGTTAAGTATCAGTTTCCTGTTAGTTATAGACATGTACTCATAGATATGGTAATTTTATCTCTATAAGAATCAAGGCTTCAACTTTAAAAGTGAGACTAAAGGGTGTTTCTCTAAAAGTCATTCTTAGTGTTGCCAAATATACTCATAATATGTTAAAGCTCTCTTTCTTTTAGCATCTTTGACTTTGGTTTTCAAACTTTATATTATTGTTCTATCTGGGATCTCATCTAGGTCATTAGCTTATAAGTATGTAATATATTTAAAATAAATTTTAATTTTCAATACTTTGTAAAAGTTCCGAAATTCCTTTTTATCAAATTAGCATTATTGGTAGTTATTACTAGTAGGACTTCATACCTACTTATGGAATTATTTTTAGAAAGGTTTTTATTGGTTTTTCTTTTATAATCGCCAAGGGTTAAGCTTTAAACTACTGTATGAAATAATCCATGAAAACTATGAGAAATATAAATTGTCTTATTTTTAGTGGAAATCTAAGGATATCTATTTCATATTTGGTGAAAAGAATTACACTTGATATTGCAATATTTTTAGTTAAATAATTCTCGAGGAACAACACTATTGTTGGCTCTTTTTTAATTGATATTTAGCCTTGTAATTTTGTTGCTTAAATATTGACTTAATGTTTGCCTATATTCTCTTTCATCTTCCTTTTCCTTTTACTTTATTGAATTGTCTTCTTTCAACTCATAAGTTTCATTAAACTAGTTTACTATAAGTTTCGAGTCTAAACTAATGGTTAAAGTCATAGGACAAATTGAGCCTACATAATAGTGTTTTATGTATCATTGTTTAATGTTTTCAATTAATATTGAACTATGTTTTATATTATTATTCCTATAGCCCTTCTAGTTATATTTTTTTTGCTACTTCCTTTCTCTCTTATTATGCCACCTACTATATTATCTATGTTAGGTGATCTTTGTTGAACGCAAGGTTTTAATAAGTTCCCATTTTTTCTTATAAAGTGTTCACATTTCTACTTATGCTTCCATATTATGCATAAACTATGCTTCTACATACATTATCAACTTAGGATTAATAATTGGATTTGTTGTCAGCCTATAGGAAGTTCTTCATATTACTATGACGAGTTCTTCCTATTAACACATACATTATCAAATTATAGATCCAATCATTGCTTATATTATCCTGTAATTACATAATTATACATGTAGAATCCGTTATATTGTTGATAATATCATTTACATGTATGTTTTTTAGTGATACACTTACCTTTATCAATTTGTTGAGAACAGGTATATGATCACTGAATATGGAAGCATAAGATTGTTTTATGGTGAAAAGTTTGTTGTAGAGCTAGAGTTGGAATATGTTGATGGGGAATTAAGGATTTTTGATAAAATAGACCTGGATTTTGTTAGCTATAGGAAAATATGTGAGATGGGGATGGAGTTAAGACACCTTCAAGTCGATAAGGCCTATTAAAGAGAACCCAATTTTGAATTTAGTGAGTCTTTGAAGTTGATAGATGTTGTGTCAAAATAAGTTCTAAAAATACCTAGACTATCTTACTTGCAAGTATACTAGGTAGTTACAGTTGATTACTCAGGGTCGTCTATCACAAAGGTAAAATTAGTCCACTCAGATTAATCTTGAATAAAAATAAAAAAAATGCAATCCTAAACATTCTATCCTAATTTATTGAGTAAAGGCTTTAAAGAAAATTACACAACTAGACTAAAAAGTGAACTAATTTAACTAGAAACAAAAATGGATTGATTAATCAATATAGAAACTCTTGATAATTAATTTCTCTAATTTAATCTCCTATGCAAGATTAAAGGAAAATGATTGGATAATTGTCTTATAAAAATTATCAATTAGGTTCTAAAATCAATTTAAATAACAAACTAATATAAATTTTGTATTCGATAAGTTTATCATCTAAATCAATTGTTAAACCCAACTAATAATTACCACTTAATTTGATATATTTCTAATTCTCAACCTAAGCATCTATAGTTTCTCATTCTATATTAAACTTCTTCTCTCGATCCTTCATTTAATACCAAACTGATGCAAAGTTTGACAATGCTTTTAGGAGTTGAAAGAGCAATAAAAATGTGTATGGGATTAGTGTAGAAATTTATAAAAGATGAGATTCAAATATGCTCTGTTTCTCTTCATTGTGAATGTATGCATATACGTGACTATGTGAGTGTTTTTAAAGATGATCAAAAGAATTGAATTTAGAATTGAAGAATAGTTGTAAAATGATGGTTTAAGATGAGAAAGATTGTTTAAATGATAGTTAGAGGAAAATAATTAAGATAATGTAGAAAATGAAAATATAGGAAAATGACAGTGAAGAAAATACAGAGAATGGTGAAATGTATGAATGATGTTTCTTCTATCCTTTATGATTCTGTTTAAGAATGGATTTTTGATTTTGCTTGTGAATGATTTTACTTGTATGGGAGTCAAAAATGTGGTTAGGATGAATTGAATGGAAATGGATTAGAAAGAGTAGAAAGGAATTTGAAGTGTTGGATTTAGTGAAAGAAGATAAGCTAGAGAAGTTGGCTTAGAATAAAAGAAAGAAAAGAGAAAAAGGGGTTAAAATGTGGTCTAAAAATTCCATGATTAAACTACATTGATCTAGGATGAATTAGACAAAGTCATCTTCTTAGAAGTTGTATTTTATCTTTCTATCTTTCCAATGATATGAAGTACGAAATTTTTGGATATCAGATCTGAGAGATATGATCATTATAAGTTAGTGATGCTACATGGGATGTACATACGTGACAACTATATTACTTTGAAAATTTTTCCTTTTAAAGGCAAAAAATTTCTTTAAAGTCTTCGTGAAAGTTGTAGATCTTTCTTTTATCTTTTTAAGGATATAAATTTTGAAATTTTTGGATATCTAAATTGAAAGTTATGGAAGTTAAAACTAAGAGAATGTGACTAGAAAGTCACGATTGCGACTTTACATGTTGCCAGCCAACCTGCGATTGTGTTTATGCACGATTGTGACTTTAGAGGCTGGAGAATAACTCAACATCGTTCGTTATTTTGACTATATCTCCTTCTTCAGACCTCTAAATGACATGAGACTTAAACCATTGGACTTTTAACACACCAATATACATCTCCACAAAATATCTCTACAATCTGAAATTATTTGGGAGAGATAGAGTGAAAAACGTCGGATGGGTCTGGTTGAGTGTGCACAGGTGTGAGTCATTCATGCTGGTGACTTTTCTTTCCTCACACCTTTGATTTTTTCTCACATCTATGATTCACTCACACCTATGAATTTTCTTCCTCATACTTATGAGTGTTTATTGGTTTTGTTTGTCACATCAAGACACAATGTTCTCTAATAATATATGCACCCGAGAGCATCATGCAAACTAAACGTTCTTGCTCCTTTTGATAATAACTTTTTCTCTAGACCTACAAATGACTTGGTTCTTAAACCAATAGGTTTCTAACACATTATTATACCTCTTCATGAAAATTGATAGCATTTTGAATTGATTTGAAAAAGATTGATTGATGGAAAGTAAGGGAATCTGTTGGAATAGTATAAACTGGTATGAATTCAGTAAACATGCTTGGGTATTCCAGTTATATTATTCTGTACTCATACAAATGGGATGATTTTAAATTTGGAGTAATTTAGAGACATAGGGCTACAAATTGTCTAAAGATATCTAATTTTAATTTTGTCCCTAGAAATCCATATTTTGAATTAAATTTGGTTTTAGAATGTTGTTTTAACTTATAAACAGTTCGAACATTTTGGGTCATAACTTTCAAATTTCAAAACTAAATTAAATGATTTTAGTGTTATTAGAAACTTAAGAGATAGAAGAAAAACTTTTAAGAAGAAAATATTGTCAAATTACTTCATTTTTAAGGTCAAGGAAAAACTTTTAAGAAGAAAGTATTGTCAAATTACTTCATTTTCAAGGTCAAGTTAATCATACACTATAGACCCGAGGGTTTGTTTCAAGAAAAAACCTGAATTTGACCAAATGAGTGATAAATTATGATTTTAATGGTTTTCTTGAGTTTTAAATCATAAGTATAAATGATACTTATGTGAGATTGGAAATATGAATGTTTACATGATGACGATAATAAAGTGATACCCGATATTTGTCATGACGTGCATTGTACATATTGCATATACATACATGTGCATTATTATACACTTATAATTGTGCAAATTGTGATATATGTGCATGTTATTTTATATAGAGGAGCTAAAGGAATGTCAACCTACACACATTGCCGGAATTTCCAAGCATTAGCTTCAGGAGTGACTAGTGAGTAACCTAGGTTGTCTCACTCAATAAATTGTTTGTTTTCTATTATATTTGAATTATGAATGAATGTTAATTGATTATATTGATTCCAAGCAATGAAGATCAGATGATTGTGATATATAAATGAGATATTGAAGTGCTATTTCTATGTGAATGTGATGAACTAAATGTTTCATGACATGATTGATTATGACAGATGCATTCCATACATGAATGCATAATCAAATAATGAGAGTTGTGACCTAAGTAGCCACTGAAACCGAGCTTAAAGCTCCAAATGCGATTAAGAGACAAAGGCTCACTATGTAAAATGAGCCCTATATTCCCAACATATAAGGGACAATATAAATGAACCTAGTATCGATAATGGATATGAGACAGTTTAGGCACTCGATCACAACTTAATAATCGGAAAAGAGCCATATAGGCATTCATATGCATTTTATTAAGCATGTTAGATTAATTGAAATGCTAAATTGTCTACTCTTCGCAAAACTTACCAAAATTGCAACATTCATTTTTCAGGACCGAGAGATGATCTTAGCTACTGAGAGGCGCAACAAGCACTTAGCCTTGTACTTTGGGAGGAAGAAGAAGTGGTTCAAAGGTCAGTCAGCTGGATTTAGACAAATTAGATAGAATTTTGTGTTTTTCCTATTTTATGTAGTGTCTTTTATATTAGGATATGATGATGTACACTTTTGGATGGTCTAGGTAAACTAACAATGTATACATTTGGTTTTTAAGAAATGAAAGGAGGAAATTGTTGTAAATTATTGTGTTTTCCCATATGATGTTTTATAAGAAAAAATGATGAGGCCATGTTAAGTGAATTTTATAATTCATTGTAGCGTTCCGTTATCATAGGTTATATATTGGAATGACCTACGGGTATTCTAGTATGTACCCTAGGGTAAAGGGGTACTACATTTGGTGGTATCAGAGCATGTTTTGACATCCATAAGGATATCTAGGAATGTTAAGCATGAAATATCATGAGAAATGCGGATAATGATTGAAGTTATTGTTTGTTATTGGTCATTTACCATAAGTGATCAAGTAGGGGAACCAACTGACCTAGGATTTGTAGGTGTTAGTAGGGAGTCCTCAGTATCTTGATCAAAGGAGATGCCTCCTAGAGTTCCTAAGGGTGGGAGAGGAGGTATGATAGGATATGGAAGCGGGGGGCTATGGATTTCTATCGCAACACAGACCCGGCAGAGATCGAAGCATGGTTAAAAAGGACGGAAAGGGTTTTTGATTAGATGAAATACGATTCGGATGAGAGATTCGTCTATACAATGTCTTTGCTACAGGGCCCAGCTTACCAGTGGTGGAATACTGCCCCAGGAAGTACCACCAGGCCTTGCCACCTGAAGTGGGAAGATTTTCTAAGAGTCTTCAAAGAAAACTACATGCCCAAGATTTACTTGGACCGAAAGATGAAGGAGTTCCTGAAATTGAAGTAGGGCAGGATGTGTTGGAGTTATGTAAATATAGTGCCCTGGAAAGCAAGTGTATTTACATGTAACTTTATCTTCTTCTGTTACAGTTTTTTAATGAAAATATTTATTATTAATAAAACAAAAGAATTTGGTTTTATTTGTGTGAGCGTTAAATATCTGGTCAAACGATACCAAGATTCTTTTTTAAATAATATACATATACATAGAGATGTATGGGAAACATGTATATTATTAGAATCTGACTTAATTGATTCACAATTAAATAATCAAGTTGGTCACTTGATTATAGTTTAGACTGTAGTATTGCGATTTATCTCCATATAAGTAAAGGAGTTTACTTAAAGGGAATGATGAGTTTCATATCA
>JANSVA010070754.1:0-11931 GCA_025504915.1 Erythroxylum reticulatum | reverse complement strand
ACGAAGGGATTCAGTCTAAGATGAATCAGATGAAGGGATTCAGTCTCAGATGAATCAGAAGACGAAGGGATTCAGTAGAAGATGAATCAGAGGAAGGGACTCAGTCTAAGATGAATCAAACGAAGTGAGTCAGTCTAAGATGAATCATACGAAGGGATTTAGTCTAAGATGAATCCGATGAAGGGACTTCTACAGGGTCCTCCTCACATCACCAAAAGTTCTGAATCACTAATTACACTCTCCAAAGTATCTCCAATGGTTCCTACATCCATTCTAACATCACTTTCACTCATAAACTTCCCAAATTCACTTCTTCTAATGCAATATCACTCCTTAAACATTCACTTACCAATTTGGTTGTATTAAACTCCCAAATTTCAACTTAAATTACTCATCACCTATAACAAATTCTCATCCTTACTATGGCTGTTCTGTACATACATCCTATGTAGTATCACCACTTATAATGATCATATCTCTTAACTCCGATGTCCAAAAATTTCATACTTCATACCATTGGAAATCTAAGAGGACAATCTACAACTTCTAAGAAGACAACTTTACCACATTCAGCCCAGATTAATACATTTTTTCCCTTGAAACCAGAACACAAATCTTACCTTTATGAAAGCTTAAAAATGCAATGTACCAACTTTGAGAGTCATGAGCAAAAACACAATCATATTTCATTATCATCAAAAGATAAGCAGTTTACAAAGCTTCAATGGGCTTTCTGAGCTATAAAATAACATTTTGTAAAATCCAAAAATACAAAGGGTACTTGAACAAATAATACTTGAAATGTGACTAAAGCGTCATATTTATAGTCTAGCTTAAAATAAAAAATATGCCTAATCGGAGTGATGCCTTGGTTCTCTTTCACTCCATCTCTTGCTCATCACCTGAATAGGGGAAGGAGAGTGGAGGTAAGCTTAAAAGCTCGTGGGTAACAATTTTATAATCGGTAACAAGCAAAACCATTGAAAAATTCACAATGTATCATGAAACACATATTTCCAAATTCTCAATTCATCAAACACTTTATACGCAACCCAAATCATGCATTCAATAAACTTGTCAACATATATGCACATCAAAATGGTTTGGGTGGATCCAAAATAGAAAATACTACACATTTTCATATAATGGTCCTGTGTAGCCGTGAACAAAACGTATTATTGCAATCTCACTTAATGGTCTTATGTAGCCGTGAACTCAGGGGAGTCTGTGAAAGAGCTCCATGCCACTAGTAGGCAGGCGGGAGAAGCCTTTAATCACAGTGCACTTAACATAACTTAGGGGACCACCACAAACCCACATAATCATACAATTCACATCTTGTTAACATATTGCCCCAAAATGGCTCATTTCAGAAATTTGATTCATAACCATAATATCTTTTTTTAAAATCATTTTCATATTCTTTCAAAATCATTCCCATCGTTCATTTCTTAAATCAATACCACAATTCATATAAAAACATGTAACACATTCTTAAAACATTTAAAAAGACAATAAATGCACATGAATAAAGTAGTTGAAAATCATTTATTTCCATTTCTTGAAAGGAATATTTATGGCTTATTACTTAATTATAAAAATGTAACTCACCTTGAATTCGTTACTTAAAAACTTGCTTAAAAATGCCTCTCCTTTTTTTCCTCTTGCCTCTCTTGATTCCCTTAACATTGACAAAAATTCTCAAACTCAATAGGAACTCCAATTTGAGGACCCAAAGAAACATATGCATAAAATTGATCATACAAAGCTTACACCCATGCATTTCCTAAGCTTTTTGAACTAAAACCCATTCAAAAATCCAAAAAATTCAAAATGCGCTTACCTTGATTCTTCATCAAATAAAGAGATATTTGGCTCTAATGGAAGCTCTTATCTTCCTCTTCCTTTTTCTCTTCTTGAACCACCTCAAAATCTCTGGAAGGCTAAGAAAAATTGAAACCTAACTTTTTCTCTCTTTCTCTCTTGCAAGAATTCTCTCCTTCTCTCTTATTTTCATTTTTCACTCTTCTCTCCCTTCAAATTCACGTTTTTCTCTTCTTAACAAGCAAGAAAACATATTCTTTTGTCTATAATACCCTTAATGAATGTGAAAATTCCCTTTTACCCTTCCTTCAATTCCTTATAACTTAAATGCTTAAGTGAACTACCTAAAACACCTTTATACAATATTACTACCTTAACACTTTAATCCAATTAACCTATATCATATAATATTACTAAAATTAACATAATAATTAACTCCACAAAATAGTTCCATAAAGACCTCATAATTAATTCAAATCATGCTTATTCGTCAAGAAAAAAAAAATGGGGGCTAACACATTGCTGGATCATCAAGGTAATAACTTATCTGGAGCGTACTTTAATCTAACCACCTAGATGTTTCTCACTATAACTGATTTGTTTTTGATGAAATTTTAGTTATTAAATTGTTACTTGAATGATTGGTATAATTCCAGACATTGTTGGTCCAAGGAGATACTTGGGACTATATTTAGAAGTGCTTTCAAATTGTATGTGTAATGTGGAATGTGTGATCAATTGAATGATGAATGTTGGACATAGAGCTGAAGAATTTGATATTTTTCATGAGCACATTGAATGAAAATATTGAAAGCATAATATGTGAATTGACGTATCTTATTACATTGATATGCATGATCAAATAAAAGAGTTATGACTTGAGTGACCAATGTGCGAAAAGAGCTTTAAGCTCATAATGATGAAAGAAGCCTCAGGCTCAGATAAAAATGAGCCCAGTATCCACAACGAATATGGGATAGTAAATAAAATGAGCTCAGTACTCACAACAGATACAGGACATTAAATTAAGTTGATAGGCGCTCGATCATAATAAAGTAAAATAAGAAAGAAATCACATGTGTATTTTCATATAAAATTATACATTTATCAAATGAATGATTATGATGAATTGTTGAATTGTTATGAAATAGTGGTATGCAATGTTGCTATATAGTACTAGTTGAAATATGACAAAATGTGATGTGGCATTCGATATTGGATGATGTGATATACTTACTGAATTGGGTTATGTACTTGTTTTATATTCTGACTGGAGTGAGCACATCGATGATGATTCACTCACTAAGTTCACAAACTTATCAAAATTGAAACGTTGATTTTCAGGTTTAAGGGAGTTTTAGCTCCTAAGGTGATAGAGTAAAAGTATAGTACTTGCATTTTTGGGGACAAGAATGGGTGAAAGGTCTGGTCAGCTAATACTGAGGAGTCTAGTTAGAATATTTTAGTTTAGCATCCCTTTTCATGTGGCACATTTTGTAACTGAGGTTAAACTCTTAAATGTTATGTAATGTATATACATGAATCATGAGTTGTAATGACATCGTGTAAGTTTATGTTTGTGAATGAAATGCCAAGTATTGATCATTTTGACACTTTATGATAAGTGTGGTGCGTTAAATAAGTTAATGTGATTGCTCTAACATGCCATTCCCATAGGTATGTTCTCAAATATCCTCTGGTATATTCGGGCATATGCTCTATGGGTGTGGTATGTTATTTGGTATCAGAGTATGGTTTGACATCCTTAAGGTCATATATAAGCATTTAAAAATGAAAACTAGTGAGAGAATCGTAAAGTGATCACAATTATTGATTGTTATAGGTCATCTGCTATAAGAGATCAAGTTGAAGAATTAGCTAATCTTGAGTCTATAGGAGCCAATAGGGAGTTCCTAATACCCCAGTTTGACCAAATACCTCAGAGAATTCCTGATAAGAGAAAAATGAGGTATGATAAACTTAGGAAGCAAGGGGCTATAAACTTCTATGGAAGTACAAACCCTATTGATACAGAAGATTGGTTAGAAAGAACATAAAAGGTGTTTGATCATATGGACTATAAGTCTGATGAAAGGTTTGACTACGCAATTTTGTTATTACAAGGCCCAGTTTATCAGTGGTGGAAGACTGTTTCAGGTAGCTCTACCTGACCTTATAGACTGACATATGAAGACTTTTTAAAGGTCTTTAAGGAGAACTATATGCTAAAGATCTATTTAGATAGGAATCTGAAAGAGTTTCTAGATCTGAAATAGGGAAATCTCACCGTAGTCGAGTATGAGATGCAGTTTAATGAATTAATGGGCTATACTACTACTTTGATTTTGACTGAGGAAGATAAGTGTAGGCGTTTTGAGGATGGATTGAATATGGAGATCAAGACGAGATTGAATATCACTAATTTGAGAAGTTTTACTAAGTTAAGAGCTGTTTCAATTCTAATTGAGTAGTTTTTGAAGGATAAGCAAGGAAAGTATAGATAGGAGTTTAGGATTAAGAGTTATAGTGAGTTCTAAGGTGACTCTGGTAGAAGATTTAGTAAATGTTAGAACAGATCATCATAATCATAGACTAGATCTAGGCAGTTAGGGTTTAGACTAAGAGGTGATTTTATTAATAATAGAAGTGGTAGACGTCAAGTATTTGGAAGGAAAACACAATAGATGCCTAGATAAGAGCATTATGGAAAGAAACACAGTAGAGAATATTAGAAGATATTGGGAGCTTGCTTGCATTATGGCTCTTTTGCACATTAGATTAGAGACTATCTTATAACATTGGGAGCATAGTCTAGAGTGAGAGGAGGATTAGTGACTGAGACGATTGTTCAACAGAGCAGAGCTAGTGGAGAAAAACAGAAAGGCAGAGGTAAGGGTAAAACTAGATCAGCAGGTCCTAATGCTAGGAATGAGGTGCAAAGTAACCAACCACAGTCCCAAGCTAGGATCTTTGCTATTACTAGACATAAGGCATAGAATTCCCCAGATGTTGTTGCAGGTGTGTTACATGTCTTTAATTTTGAGGCATTTTCATTATTAGATCTAGGATCTACATATTCATTCATCACTC
This sequence comes from Erythroxylum reticulatum, assembly GCA_025504915.1. Classification (NCBI taxonomy): domain Eukaryota; kingdom Viridiplantae; phylum Streptophyta; class Magnoliopsida; order Malpighiales; family Erythroxylaceae; genus Erythroxylum; species Erythroxylum reticulatum. The sequence continues at coordinate 7,017 of JANSVA010070754.1, read as the reverse complement.
TACATTTGGAATCTAAACTGCATTGTGAGAGAGAGAGGTCAAAATTTGACTTAGAGGTGAGTACTTTGCTAGGCAGTACTACAGTGATTGGAGTAGTGTGTAAAGGGTCCATGACTCAGGTTGATCAAGCGGAGTTGGAAGCAGATTTGATAGTACTACAGTTGAAAGAGATAGACCTTATCTTAGGTATGGATTGACTTACTACTCATAAGGTTGTAATGAATTGTTATACTAAAGAAGTCATTTTTAAATCTCCTAATTAACCAAGGGTTATATTTTGAGGTGTTAGTTAAGCAATGCCAGTCATATTGATTTCCTCAATGAGTTTTTTAAGATTGATTCAAGGTGGATGTAAGGCTTATTTAGCCTATGTGACTGATACTCGAGTTGAGTAGACAGTACTGGATATTCCTATTATTAGGGATTTCCTAGATGTATTTCCCACTGAATTATCGGGATTACCCTAGATAAGGAGACGGAGTTTACTATTGACTTAGTTCCAGGTATTACTTCTATATCTATTCCTTCATATAAGAAAACACCTGTGGAACTTAAGGAACTTAAGACTCAATTGTAGGAGTTATTGGATAAGGAATTTATTAGGCCTAGTGTGTCACCTTAAGGAGCTCTGATTTTATTTGTAAAGAAGGATGGGACTTTGAGATTATGCATTGATTATAGATAATTGAATCAAGTGACAGTGAAGAATAAATATCCCTTACCAAGAATAAATTATTTAATTGATCAATTATAGGGAGCTTAGGTGTTTACTAAACTGGATTTGAGATCAGGGTATTATCAGTTGAAAATAGTAGAAGCTGATGTACCGAAGAGTGCATTAAGGACCATATATGGATACTTTGAGTTTTTGGTGATGTCTTTTGGTTTGACGAACACTTTGGAAAATTTTGTGGAATTGATGAATAAAGTATTCCAACCTTACTTAGATCATTTTGTGATTGTATTCATAGATGATATTTTGGTGTACTTGAAGAGTAGAGAGGAACATTCTGAGCATTTGAGGTTAATCTTACAGCTAATGAGAAAGAAGCAATTGTACGCTAATTTCTGTAAGTGTGAATTTTGGCTTGATCAAGTGGCGTTCTTACGTCATATAGTATCTGGAAAGGGCATACAGGTAGACCCAAAGAAAGTTGAGGCAGTGATGAAGTGGGAAGCACCTAGAAATGTGTGAGATTTGGAGTTTTCTTGGGTTAGTAGGTTTTTACAGGAGGTTTGTTGAGGGGTTTTCATTAATCTCAGCCCCTTTGACAAAGCTTTTGAGAAAGAATGTACCATTTCGATGGATTGATGAGTGTCAAAGGAGCTTTAAGGAATTAAAACATCGATTAACTATGACACCGGTGTTAGCTATACCATCTAGATCTGGAGGATATGTTGTATACAGTGATGGTTCACACCAGGGATTAGGACGTGTTTTGATGCAATATGGTAAAGTGATTGTGGTGAATGTTGTCACTTGCAACTAAATATAAAAAGAAAACCAACTTGCTGCAACACAAATTAATGTAGTAGTGGAAAGTAGGGATCGTTCCTACAAGGAATTCAGATGTTAGTAGTTACATAATAAGAAGGTGGTTTTAAATTGTGAATTAAACATAATTTAATTAGAATATGAAATTGAAAATAACTAATAGCAAAATAATGAGAATTTAACAATCAATAGGAATAAATCTTGATTTTCGATCTCCTTCTTTATTAAACTTGCGTTGATCATTGACATAAAAAATAATTAGTTTATTAATTAGGCATTTGTCGTAGTAAATTTCTTTACCTATTTTCTCTTATGCTTAGTTAACTGAAACACGTATTCGAATTAACCCTTGTTAATCAATAACCTTGATATGATCTTAGATTTAATTAATTAATAGCTTTACGAATCCAGAAAATCGACGAATTAGATAACATACATATGATGTATATTTAACCTAGACAACTATTTTTCCTAGAATTATGTCCCTTGGTATTAAGATCCTAAGAAAAAGGAAAGCCAAGACGTTGGCCTTGTTTCAATAACCTTATATTGATAAGATTCTTTCAAGGTTCAACTTGACAAACTCAAAACTAATGAGTACACCACTTGCATATGGTTGCAAGATTTGTGTTCTCGTAGTACTCAAGAAAAGGGGGAAATGCAAAAGGTCTTATACCTAAATGCCATTGGAAGTCTAATGTATGCCATGTTTTGTATATGACCTGACATTGGCCAAGCTATAAGTCTACTAGCAAGATATTCCTTTAAACCTGGAATCGAGCATTGGAAGTGTGTGAAAAGGGTCCTTAGGTATCTCAAGGGTACAAAGGACTATTGGCTATGCTACTAAAGAGGGAATCTTAGTTTGTACGGCTACATTGATGCTGATTGGGATGGTAATTGTGTTTCATGCAAATCTAGATTTGGCTATGTCTTCATGCTAAATAATGAGGATATTTCTTGGAGTAGCAAGAATTAAACTTACACATCATTGTTAACAATGGAGGCTGAATTTAGTGTCAATGCCTCGGCTGTGTAAGAGGCCTTGTGGCTTGGAAATTTTATTTAGCACTTAGGGTCAATTATGCCTTTGGAAAGGCCCATAATTATCTATTGTGATAGTATGGTAACTTTGTCTTACACTAAGGACCCTAAATATCATGGAAATACTAAGCATATTAGTATGAAGTATCATTTTGTTAGAGATGCAATAGAAGAGGGAGAAATTAAGTTAGAGTACATATTTACGGACCTAATGGTGGCTGACCTTATGACTAAGCCATTGCCACCATTTCATTTTGCTAAATATGTAAAGGCAATGGGTCTTCGTAGATTATGAAATGTTGGTGTAATTTCTCCTTCTTATGTCACACATGTAAGACGTTTGATAAATGAAAATTTGTTTATCAATTATTGGTGCATTTTAATTTGAAACCACAACAAAAAATTTACGTGTCAATCATAGGTTGAGGTTGGTTTTCTCACACAAGTCATCTACCATTGCATCTTTGAGTAAGATCAACGATGAGACCACTAAAGTCTTAAATGTATACTATCTCTTAAAAGGGATATATCACTTGTGTGTCACACATTTAAGTGGGAGTCATAAACTAACACATGACAACTTTAGTCTTATGGTCATCTTGATTATGAATGCATTAAGATAAGGTGATTAAGGTCATCAAGTTTGTATGGTCACTCATACATACTATCTTATGATTTCATTCTCAAGAGTGAGCATAAGGAGTATTTCATTGTTGTTTGACATGTCCTCCTATTATTGAGAATAATAGGAGTTACATATCTAAATGTTTTAAGGGGGAGAATTGACACACCCCTCTAAGTGGGAGTGGAGTAGTAAAACATTTAAGGATGTGTTTAGGGAGCATCAAAGGGATGTGTTCCAAATGTTCCATAGTTAACCATGAAATCAACCAACGGAAGAAAATAAGCAAGTTGTCTCTTGTCTTGCTAATGTGTGAGATTCTTCATTCAAACCCCTTAGTGACTATAGCTTGCTATTAAGAATTGAGGATTATTATGGTCTTCTTAATTGGTTATTGAAGGTCTTGGGAGAAATGGGATTGGAGTATCCTCCTTTTAGATGATCATGTTTTCTTAATTTTTCTAGTAGTTCGAAGTTAAAGGAAAGACGTGAATGCACAAGTTGCCTGCATAAGTATAATTGCATGAGTTGCATAACTATAATAGCATATATTACACACTATAAATGATACACAATCACATTATTCAATCTTGGAGCCATATACTATTTTGTACAATATGAAATATTTGAGTGTGATGTGAGAAAGAAACCAACTGCATTTGAGGTTTCATACATTCATAAGTTTTATGACTTAAAAGTCACAAAGGAGACTGAACGTGATTAAACATGTGTATCAAAATGTCTTGGGGTTTGAGAGGCATAACTTGATTTGTTCAAGTAAGTTTGATTTGTTTAAATGTGAGGAGAGTGACAATCTTTCATTGTGGGTCTAACAACCACAACGTAAAGAGATTTTGTTTACATGCCTAAGGATGCACCCATAACTCAAAATTATGTGCTTCAGCTATTATTTGTTTTTAACTTTGTATATTCACTTATTAAGTATGTTCTGTTTGAGTGGGAGCATATTTTTTAAATATATCTTTGTGTGAGTGGGAGCTTATTGAAATTTTATAGCTTAAGTGCTATTAATTCCATTTGACACACCAAGATATATTTGAAAGTGCTTGGGTTTCATGTAAAGTGCTACCCCTCAGCTCAAGGGAGCTCATGTAAGCTATAAGTGGCTTGACATGACTTTCCCTTAGCTCAAGTGTCTAAAGCTAGATTAAGCTGAGTTTGTGAGAGCTTATTAAACTAATTAATGGCTAGAAAGCTGGGGACAAGCTCAATTGGACTCAATTGAGAATAGCCTAGCTCATCCTTTCTTCTTGGGAATTGAAGCTAGCTATAAATGTGTTCACACTAGTTAAGCTAGAATAACTAATTAAGGAGCATGAGTTGGAGTTGAAACCCAAAGCTTAATGACCAAAATTAGTGGTGTTAGATGAAGGAATCTAGCATGCTTGAGTGCACAATGGACATTAGGTTGTACCATGAACTTGAGCATGCTGTAATGCATGTTCCCATACATGCACTTAGGGTGCAAGTTCATTGTCTCCATATGGATACATTTGTCCAATAGGGAAGATTCACATGTACCTCACCTTAGAATGAACATACATGACAACCTTTCACCAAGGTATGTGTACTTTGGATGAAAGGATGTGTTGTTTCTACAAATGGTTGTGACTATTCGACTAAAAAGGGGTTTATGTACGAGAATGAATGGTTATGAGTGTACCACCATAACTTTAAGTGAAGATACATAACCTTTTGCCGAAGGATATATCCCTTGGCCAAAAGTTATGATGTTTCACCAAGAGACATAACTCTTTGAAGAGCCATAACTATTTGCCAAAGAATGTGTACCTTGGCTAAGAGTCATGATGTTTTGCCAATAGACATAACTCTTGGAAGAGTCATGAATCTTCAAAGGAACTTTATGGTGGCCTATGAAAGGGAATTTTGTAGTTCCTTTGAGAGAGTTTTTTTTCTTTATCAGAATACTACACTCTTCTCCCCATCTTTGAGCTATAAACACTCTCTTCTTTCAAGTCTTCATTTGTTGAAGCACTTTCTTATAAAATAGTTATTAAGCTTATTAAGAGCATTATGGGTGAACCATAAGGATTGCTACTTTGATAAGTTAGCAACTCTTCCAACCTTAGTGCGTTGTGACGAGATTGGTCTACTCTATCTATTCTAACCATGACGAGTTGGAGAAGAAGGAGAAGCCACAGTGGACCTCCATAAGGGAGGCAAAACATCAAGCATACAAGGAGTTATTCCATTGCGTTTCAAGTTAGTATATCATCTTACCCTTCTTAGGGACATGCGTAGGATCTTGTACTCTTATGAAATCATGAGATTTCTTGTTTGAGTTATGATCTAAAATCCATAAATGCATTTATTAAACTTGTGAATAGTAAGGCTAATGGGGTTTGATAGTTTACAATGGGGTGTTTTATTTAGGAAACAAAAGGGGTAAAGGCTCAAAGGGGTTTGTAAGGGGAAATAATATAGGTGGGTCATTTAAGTCAAGGGTTAAAAGGAAAAGGGCCTTAATCATTTCTATCTAGCATGCATCTACTAAATTCAAACCGATTTAGAGTAGGTTCTGAAGGTAATCACCTAAGGGAGTATCATACATAAAAAGAAATGAAATGAAATTTGAATGGAGTCATATAGGCTCAATTCCTCACATAGGGTCAATTGAAAATCCATTATGCTTCTATACATTACCTAATCACTCAAGCATCAATTTCTAAGTAAGATTATGTAACCAATTACTTTAATTGATCAGCAAGATTCACCTTTTATTCAATTGGCCAAATTTGAATTCAAGCACACAATTCAGTCTCATTCCAACTACTAAGAAAGAATTTCATGATTTAACACACATCACATGCAAATTAAAAGACAAAAGAAAAAAATCAAAATCAAAATGAGCAAAAAAATAGTAAACTCAAAACACAGTCACACAAACATTCAATGTTCCCCCTCCCACTTAATTTACATTGTCCTCAATGCACTCGCAAAAAGAAAAACACAAGAAACAAAGAAAATAAAGATTTAAGAAGCTTCTCTATTAATGCATCAATGTGTTGGTAGAAAAGGCGGTTGAAACTTCTGGTGTTTGAAGAAAACGAGTTGGTTGTGCTCCAATCTTCTCTCCATGTAACATCCCGTTAACCATGTTAAGGTTAAAATAGTAAATATAAAAGATTACTGAGAGATTAGAAATGCATTGCATGCTAATGCATTATATGATATACACATACACATGAATATTGAACCTTTGCACATGAAAATAACTGTACATGCATTTATGGATAATTCCAGGTATAATTGAATTATGATGTGATGTTATGAGAATTGTGAATCTATTGTATTAAAATTTTAATTGGTGAGTGTATTTGTTAATTTTGAATTTTGGTGAACTTTAGGAATAATTTCTGAAAATGTTGGATGTTATTGTACTAGGAAAAATGTCACTTGGCAAGTATATTGATGTATGAAAAATAGAAATGAGTGTAATGATATTGAAGAAAAATTTAAGAGTTGACTTCATAATTTTTGAGATAATGATTTGAAAAATTATAGACAAATTGGAGATAATTGTAATGAAAGTATGAAAGTTAGAGAACTAGTTCATTAAGGACTAGCTAGTTAGGACATTAGCTAAGAGCTTAAGAAGTGTCCAAGTGTCCAAGTTTTAAGTTAAATTTTCTTAACCTTGAAAGACCAAGTACTATACCCTTGTCTTCATCTTCCTCGTAGCTTCTTTCTTAATTTTTCCATTTGCACAGAGTTTTCTATCAAACCTTCACCTAAGTCACACCTTGTTTTTATTTGTTCATTAACTTCGGTTTCCTTCCCTTTTGCTTTAAGAAAAACCGAGGCTTGCCAACCT
>JANSVA010070734.1:0-11932 GCA_025504915.1 Erythroxylum reticulatum | reverse complement strand
ATTGTGATATTATGTAAAGTGCAATATGTGTTTATATGCTACGTGAAATAATGTGTTGCATGAATTGGAAGAACCATCGATTATGGTTACCTCATTTGAATTCGCAAAACTCACCAAAATTGCAACATTGTCTTTTCAGGACTGAGAGACGACTCTGACGACTGAGAAGATTTTCCTGCCATACAGATTGTGTTCGGCAAGAGAGGTCATGGCTCAAAGGTCGGTCAGCTGAGATTTTTGGATAGCTTACATAGATTGTATATATAAGTTTTCCTCTTTCATGTAGTGCTTTTGTACTAGGCTGATGATGTTCTTGTAGTAAAAGTTAAAAGACATAATATAGTTTTGTGCAATGAAATGAGGAAAAGAATTGGTTTTTAAATATTATAGTCTTTTTATTGATGCTTTATGATTGAATATTGGTATGATGCCATGTGAAGTTAATGTAAAGATCGAACGTAGCTCGCCCTTATCGTAAGATATGTACCGGAATGATCTCCAGACGTCTCGGTGTGTATCCTACGGTAAGGGGGCGTTGCAAAAGGGGTCCAGCTTTTGCTAAAAGCTTCGCAAAATTGATTTGATATTTTTACACTGTTGTCTTCTACTGTAACTTAGTGAGCTCTCTAAAAAAATCAGAGAACTGATTAGGGCTAAACCTTGTTTAGAGATTTGTCTTGAAATCCTCACATGATATGATCGACATGTCCTGCTTAAACAATTTAAACCAAAATTGAGCATCTCCTTTTAAGTGGTAAGATGCCAATGGACCCCGCTCTCCTTCCGAAATGTCATAGATTTTAAAGAATTTTTAGGCTCTAAATATCTAGCTCGTTGGATCGTCTCTACCTTCATAATGAGGGAAATCTAGCTATATTGTTTTAGGTGCAAAGTTACAGCCCCATGACAAGTAGCTCTAGTATAATCGTTTTGATTGGGTGCAGATGATTAATCAACAAACTCTTTGTTGGTTTGGTTTCCTATTTGATCTATGCACACAAATAATTGATTCAACTTTTCATTTATTTGATTCAACATCTCCATCTGAAACAATGACATTGATTCCACATCTCTCTCCACTTGCTCTATCCTCTGGTCCATTGCTAGGCTCTAATACCACTTTGGTATGTTTTGGCAAGTTGAAGGCTTGTCCTTCCCTATGGTGATATAAGTAGCAAAATAAAATGAAATTCTAGTTGCTTTGAGGGAATCAAAAACCCTTTACAGAAAATCAGTTGTCAAAGAATAAACCATGATACTCTTCCTTCCATTTCATAGCCTTTAAATAGGCTTTATTATATTGAGAATCACAAATAAAAATCTGAAAAACAGGAATGAACTTATTTGACTTATTCAAAATAATAGCTAAACTTTATTTTCTCTTGAAAGTATCAACAATAAAGTAAGAACGAAGATAAAAAATCTGGATCATTTCAATCTTCCCAATAAGAACATGTGACACATTATCAATTGAATCTACAATAATTCATTTGTGAATATCTTAACTCCAATATTCTACTTCAGGGAAACTTACTAGTATAGAAAAGCAAAGTTCTTATATAACTTTCATAATATAAGGCTTCAAGAAAAGAGAAAAAGCAAAGTACTGATCTTAGGACCTGTGTTTTTCACCACTCTGCTATAGACGTATATATACCAAAGATGCAATCTCTAATCATGGTTCTTCATCAAAGGAAAAGTTTATGGCAAGAGTGGTTAATCTTCCTAAAGATGAAGGGTTAATTAGACATCAACATTGTGAGAGTAGAATAAAGGATAAAGAGATGAAAAATAACTATAAGAAGAATAGAACAAACTGATCCAGTAACAAGAAACAAATTCACTTGCCTTGTCACTTTGGAATAATTTGCTAGACTTGGACTTTGAGTCTATACCATGTACATTGTCTGATATGCACTCTTGGCTACATCACACTAGCTTTTATAGAAGTGAAACTATCCCCATAGATGGTTTAATAAACAAAGCATCTCAGCATCTTAAGTTGAAACACAAAAATGAGCTATAATTCTCATCATAGTGAAGCTTTTTGAAAAAAGCAATTGTAAGAGCTGAGGATAGACAAAAATAACGAGAGAAGTCAGAATTGGGATATCTCTCCATTTGAATTCTTGTCAGGTCTAACAGGTTTACTACCAATTGATAGATCTGTTGGTATTGTGCTAGTTTTAATGGCTACTGGTGATGGTAGAAAGAAAGTAACATGGTTGTAAATAATATGTGGAGGAGCAGAAAGGAAATTATTGTGAATTAGAATGGTCTAATGAAGGGTGGCAATAAGAAAACTGTAAATAACTCAAGGAGTTTCAATCAAGGAAATAGTTTGATTTCCTTTATAAGTCTTTGAAATAACTTTCTGTTGTTGAACCTAAGCTCGTTGCTGAGATGGCCCCTGGTGGTCTTGCACGTAAATGCTGCTAAAACATGTGGAAGAATAGCAGCCAGTTGAGGCATATATGTAGCCTATATTATTTGGCAGACCAACAATTTAGAACAGAAGTAGAGCATTATCATCACGATTCTACAAATAAAAAGGCTACATCACATAAAGAGTTAAGAAATGAGTGGAAAAAGTTTTTTTTTGTGATTATATAATTAATAAAAAATTAATTAAGTTGGATATGGAGAAGATAGTTGCAACCATTTTCCCTATTAGATGATTTCTTTTGAATTTACAATTAAGACTCTAATCAATACCTTAATAGTGGAGGATCATTTGCCTATGCATACATGGTTAATTTTTTTGTAATGATATCTCAGTCCTCTTTGTGGTTCTAAGCAGACAACAATCATTTCAAACTTCGTTACCTTCTAATAATCTTTCATTCCTCCCTTCAGAAATGTGAGTTAACCAAATTATACTAGCATTGGTTGGAGGGGATAGGGGATTGCACCAAAAAGTAATTCATTTGGCATGGCTACCACCAATGAATAAAAATGTTTTGCTCATCATGTACAGTTGCTTTCACAAGTGGATTTTGAATGGTAATCATGATGGTTCTGCCATCTTAGTTATTGTAAATTGACGTCCAATGTTGGGAGGTCTTCTGATGATGGTTATGACATGGGTTCATTGATACGGATGGAAGTAAATGAACAAAAAAGATGAGATATGCCAATCGTATAAATGAGACGTCGTCGATGTAAGGGAGAGCTGCGGAATAAAGTGACGAAAGAGATGCAACGTAGTATTATATAGTATTAATAATAAGAAGTCATGTAAGGAAGTGAAACACGTGTTAATGTGATTGGTAGAGTATCAAAGGTTGTAATATTCATTAATATAGCCACTGTGAGAGCAGGAGAGGGTAACGACTATGTGTAACTAATGTTTCTCTCACTAAAAGCACTTCTCACTTTTTGTTTAGCTTTGCTCTTCTGTTCATTTTCGTCTTCTATATTCTTCCCTTTTCTTTATCAAACAAACCCTAAAATACCAACTTTGGTTATCAATTAATTACCTGTATCAAATTGGTATCAGAGCATTGATTCTGCCTATAGTTTACGTTGCGTAATGGCTGAAGGAACGTGAGGACAAAAGTGGAGACGACTGGAAGAAGGACTGCGTAGTCAAATGCAGAAGTTAGAGATGAGGCATGAAAGAGGTATGCAAAAGCTGAAGGAATGTATTATGAAACTATTTTAGAATGATATGCAAAAGCTGAAGGAATGTATTATGAAACTATTTTAGAATGATAATAGTGACAACCGGGTGAGAGGAATTGTAGATCAAAGGGTTCCATAACCTGGCAATAGTGACGGTTACTATGGGGTCAGTACACGATTCCTACCAGATGTAGTAAGATTGAACTACCTGTGTCTAAAACGAAGAACTTGCGTAAATGGGTGTTCAAATGTGAGCAATTTCTTACACTCGATCATACGCTGCCTGAGTTGAAAGTTAGTCTGTCGACGATGTATTTGGAAGGGGGAAGATCTTACCTGGCATGAGTTCTACGAGTGAAATTAGATGACTAGGGATCCTCCTAGCTAGTTAGGAATATTTGTTAGCTTTGGAACAATGGTTTGGAGAGTCAACTTTTGGGGATTCGATTGGAGAGCTTAAAGAATTGAAACAGAGGGGCTCAGTTAAGGAGTATTGTGTAAAATTTGATTTGTTGTCTCAGAAGTTAGTGATGCCTGAACACTACATGGTGAGCATGTTCTTGAAGGGCATAAAAGTATAGATTGAATATCCAGTTAAGTTGTAGAGTCCAAGAACCCTTTAACAGGCCTATGAATTAGCAAGGAAGCATGAGATGGTGGTGACACAGTATGTAGCAATGGGAAGAATGCAATAGAGAGGGTAATACGCTATGATCCCATTGAATGTAACCAAGTCCTCTGGACCTTTACCCATACCTCTTCAAGTAAGTCAGAAAGGAGACAGAGAAGTTAAATGGAGTAAAACAACCTCTAGCAATGAATTGGATGAGAGGATGGCTAAGGGACTACGTTTTTGGTATGAAGAGAAGTATGTACCAGGCCACAGATGTCAAAAGAAGTTGTTACACATATATGTAGTGGAAGATGAGGAAGACAATGAAGATAGTGTATTGGCGGACAATGAAGACTTACCCTATATATCCTTGAAAGCCATGCTTGGAGTCTTTATGGTAAAATACCAGCAAATTAAGGTACAAGGTACATTAAATAAAATTGTTATACATATACTGGTGGATGAGGGAAGTACAGACAATTTTGTGGACAAGAAATTAATAGATAGATTGGGAAAAGATTTAAAGGAATTAAAAGAATTATCCATTATGGTAGGAGAAGGAATGAAACTAAGTTGTAAAAATGTATGTAGATTGTTACAATGGCAGATGGGAGGTAGTGAGTTTTGTACCAATACATTAGTAATAGACATTGGGGGTATCGATGTAGTATTAGGAGTGCAATGGTTGTCAAAGTTAGATGATATTGTTTTCAATTATCAAAGAGGAATTATGAAGTTCTATTGGCAGGGTGGAGCTATCAAGCGGGGGTGGTAAAAAATTGGTGCAATTACCTGAGGAAAAAAAAATGGAGTGACAAGGAAGTGATTTATTGCTTTATGGTGGTGTCTCAAATGGAGGAAATTAGTGACAAGAAGATTAAACAGATGGAATCCCGAATGTCAAAAGTAGAAGCACAAGCAGGTTGGATACCACCAGATTAGAGTATGTCAGGAAGACATAGATAAAACCGCATTTCGGACGCACAAAAGACATTATGACATTCTTGTAATGCCTTTCGGCCTAACAAATGCACCTGAAACCTTCCAAAGATTGATAAACCAGATATTTAAAGCACACTTAAGGAGGTTTGTTTTGGTGTTTTTCGATGATATATTGATATACAATCATTCTTCTGAATTGCATTTGGAATATCTGCAATTGGTGTTAGAGATTTTAGCAGAATAGCAATTTTACGTCAAACTCTCCATATGCTCCTTTGGTGTTGATTGGGTAGACTACTTGGGACAAACTATTAGTGGCCAAAGAGTTTCAACCGATCCACAGAAGGTGAGTGTAGTGTTGAATTGGCCACAATGGCGGAACATCTGACAACTGCGAGGACTTTTAGGACTTTGAGGATATTACAGGCGATTCACCAAAGGCTAAGGCTAATTGAGGAAGCCACTAACGAATTTTCCTAAGAAGGATTCCTTCTTTTGGAGTGATGACGCAATAGTAGCTTTCCTCTCTATGAAGCAGGCCTTGACAAAGGCACTAGTGTTGGCCCTTCCAAATTTTTAGCTAGAATTTGTAATCAAGGCTGATGTAAGTGGGGAGGGAATTGGTACGGTGTTGATGCAAGAAAATCATCCGATCGCTTTTGTGAGTAAAGCACTCTCCAATAAGTATAAACACTTGTTGGTTTATGAAAATGAATGCTTGGCAATAGTGATGGCAATGAAGCAGTGGTCCTATTACCTCACCGGATGGCATTTTTTAATCTAGACTAATTATCACAGTCTTCATTATTTGATGGATTAGCAAATCACCACCCCTTTCCAACAGAAATGGCTTCCTAAGTTCTTGGGGTTTGATTTTTCATCAAATATAAGAAGGGAGTGGATAACTTGAAGACTCCTTATCACGAGTTAGTAGTTTGGAGCTTTTTGCGATTTCCATTTCGCATGTTCAGACAAAATTATTGTCTGAAATCAAAGACAGTTGGCGATAGGATGCATCCATTCAGAAATTACTACGTCAGATCCAGCAAGGAGAATATAAAGGTACCAAATACTCATGGAAGGATGACATTTTACGGTGGAAAGGGCAACTGGTAATGAGCAATTCAATTCCACTATGCCTGAAAATCATTGAACTTTCTCATTCCACGACACATGGGGGTCATTCGGGGTGGCTTGGTACTTACAAGACGATTAACACGTTTTTCTTCTGGAGAAGGTTACAAAAAGATGTATGTGAATTTGTGCAAAACTACGATGCCTGAAAAAATAAATACGAAACTGTGGCTTCTCCTAGATTTCCCCAACCTCTGCCCGTTCCTCAACAATTGTAGATCGATATCAGCATGGACTTTGTCGAGGGGTTACCGTTGTCGAAAGGATTTTCAATCATCTTTACCATAGTGAATCGCATGAGCAAGTATGCTCATCTCATACCTGTACGTCATCCATATGCCACTGAAAGAGTCTCTTGAATTTTTATGGAAAATGTTTCCAAGTTAAACGGTAAGCCGCAAACGATTATAAGTGATCAAAATGTTGTTTTTACTAGTCATTTTTGGCAGGATCTGTTTCGTCTCTAGGGTGTTAAACTTCAACTTTCAACGGCTTACCATCCCTAATCTGATGGGCAAAAATCATACAACTGAGACGTATACAAGGTGTATGACGTTGTCCTGTCCTAGCAACTGGAATCGTTGGTTATTGCTCGCAAAATGATGGTATAATACCGCCATTCACCCTTCAATACAGGTCACACCTTTTCAAGTGGTCTACGAGTATCCGCCTCCTGTATACACTGTATTTTGCGGGGGATTTTTTGGTTTCAGCTGTTGGTCAGACTTTGTTGGATAAGGAAGCTATGGCTGATATTTTGCGATTTCACTTGCACCATGCTTAGTACAGGATGAAGCAAATTGTTGATCGTCATCGCATAGAATGTGTATTTTTAGTGGGCGATTTTGTGTATGTGACATTGCAACCTTATCATCAACATAGAGTTAAGTGACGCCATTTACAGAAATTGTCTGCTCTGTTCTATGATCCTTTCTGGATCATCAAGCCGGTCAACTTATTAGCATATACACTAGACTTGCCAGTTGATGGTAGGATTCATCCTACGTTTCATGTACCGTAGCTGAAGCGTCGTGTATCTGATGAAACGACAGTGTCTCCGGTATTACCTCCTTCATTATCTTTTGTGTTATGCACTCCCATTGCCATTCTGGATAGACGTCCGGTGAATCGTCACAATAAACCAGCTGTACAAGTCTTAGTTCAATGTTCCTCGTCAAAGGATCATGATGTATTATCGGAATTTCTTTACAATGTTCAATAGCACTTTCCAGATGTTAACCTTATGTGTAAGGTTCCTGAGGGGAAGGGAACTGATATGGACGGAAGTAGATGAACGAAGAAGATGATCTATACGGCGTAGCATTGACAAGGATGTATAAATGAGACGTCGTCGTTATAAAGGAGAGCTGCGGAATAAAGAGACGAAAGAGATGCGACATAATATTGTATAGTATTAATGATAACGAGTCATGTAAGGAGTGAAAAAAGCATTAACGTGATTGGCTGAGTATCAACAGTTGTAATATTCGTTAATATAGCTGTTGTGAGAAAGGAAGAGGATAATGACTATATGTAACTGATTTTTTTCTCACTAAAAACATTTCTCGTTCTTTTGTTCATTTTCTTCTTCTATGCCAACTTCGGTAATCAATTAATTACTTGTGTTATTCATTTTGTTTGCCTTTGCCCATTTGGTGTTTAGGAGGATGAGGGAAGCGGTATCGTATAAGAACTAATCATGGTGGCTAACTACCAACTATGCCTTCATCCCCTATTCTTGACCCCTTTTTTCCTTTTAATGTCCCTACATGTTATGACTGACAATAGAACAATAACTAGCTTATTTGTTTAGTTGGAAATTCTCCATTAACTCTAATGCCCTGCCAAACATGTTAGATGTAGACTATCTCATTTCGTTTGTTCACATTAGTCATGTTGTGCGATGAGTTTAATTCCTCTATATAAGAACTCATAGAAACTTGAAAAAAGATGATTTTTTTGTATTTTGATGAATCTAAAATTATTATATAACGGGATATTTATATTTGAATATACATACGAATATGCTACAGTTATTATTACACAAATATATAACGTATATATATGTTAAGATTCTCCCAAAAACTAAAGGTGGCGTGGAGCTATATTTTTTAAGTTTGAAAATAAGTTTCTTAAATTGTTTAAGAACAAGTTAGAAAGTGCTTTAAATAACATTGTGTGGCACAGGATGAAAATTGGTCTTAATATGTTTATTACACTTATGGAAGATATTGTTACGAGTAATTTATATAACATTGTCACAAAAGAGAGGCGTTATGGAAGAAGATTAAACATCCATATCTTTGAAGCAACCAACATAGTTAGAAAAGCTTAGAGATTGTGTTTGCAAGAGCTTGATACTTTGCTTCCGTTTTAGATCCAGAGATACCTATTTTTTTCTTACTATGTTATAAAATAAGAGATGTGACAAGAAAGAAATAATAGCTAATAGTCCAGCAGCAATTAGTCAGACATCAATTCCATTTGACATCAAATTATGCGAATAAATCTAATGCAGATTAATGACATAAGTAAAGACTATAAAAGAGAGTACATTTGATATCAATAGTTATGAATAACAGTTGAGAAGTGACTAGTACGGTGATAGGCCCCTCTCTTGAAACGACTAAGCGGCCTGCTTGACATCCTATAGTGACCCTCCAGTTAATATCTGACCTAACTAAAAGTTTTCGTAGAGCTAAGCCTATTGCCCTTTATATTGAAAAGCTTTGACTCAACATTCATAAATATAAAATGTGGAGTTTTTAAAATTATTTTATTCAAAATTTCGGTAGAACAATGACTATATTTTGACATTTCCAAAATTTTCAAAATTCTTGTAAAAGTTCAAAACACTTCTTTAATCACACCAACCTCTCAACCACAAATTTTGGACTTCAAGTCCACTTAAAAGCAACCTTAAATAGTTACATCAAATGATTTTTAAAAGGCTAAAACATGTTCATGCATTTAATTTAAAAACATTCATATACATGTGTTTTTTTACACAAATGTACATTCTAAAACATATTCAAAGATATGCAACAGTTCCCAAAAATATTTACAAGGCAAAAATACCTACACAATAGCACGTGACGAAGTTGACTACTTGCAAGTTGGAGTCTCTGCTAATGAAGCCCCTAAGCATGCACCTGAGAGGTTTTATTTTGAAATCAGAAAGTAGGGTGTGAGCTAAATGAGCTCAGTGAGTATTAAATTTTCTATGCAGACCATATTTAACAATTTAAATCTTCCTAAAACAAATTCCTTTCATTTTTTATGATACAATATCAATATAAAACATATATGCTTTCTGAAATCAAATTTCTCAAGGTACTTTTAATGTAAATTATGAAGGCATCATTATTGTCATGACTTTCTTACATGACATAGCCCACCACTAACTTCTTTTCCATATGTTACCCTTAGGTATAAAATCACAGAGTTGGTTTTGCATTGTTTACTCGTGATTGGTTAACCACTAGTTGAGGAGCTAGTTTTATAATACTTACACGTGCAAGGTTAATTGCTATATATTAGTAGTTACAAAGCTGATTCTGTGTCGCTTACCGACAACTGGTTAACCATTAGTTATGGAACTAGTTTTAGATCGCTTACCGACACTAAGTTAACTGCTATACATCGATATAATAACATGTATAAAACCTAGCAATGAACGATAGGCTAAAACTCATTTCCTTTTTATCAACCAATAATATAGTTTCAATGTAACTTAAAATCGTATGAAACTCAACTTTTAAACTTCAATTCATATATTGCTAAAACATAAACTTATACTAGCAATATTCACTTGTAATGTATCATTCATCTAAAATTTATAATCATAAATTCAAAATTACATGTCATTAATTCTTTTGCAAAGAATTAATTCATATAAACAATTAAAATACACTCACTATTTTCCAAAGTTATCGCCCAACATACTCAATCGGTCCGTGCCTCTCTTTTACCCACACAAATCGCATTTCGCTTTGGCATTTATTTCCAAATTCATAAATAAGGCATAAAAACTATATATTCAGTTTAATCAAATTTGTAATTACTTCGAGATTAGTATTTAATCGCGTAAGACGTACGTTAATCACATTTTTGCTCACTTCCATAGGCTAACCTAATGTTCTCCTTTTCACAATCTAACTTTGAAAATTACTTAAATACCATCTTTTATACATTCTAACTTGCCAATTTCTTCAAAAGTCTATCTCACCCAATTAATTTGTCATAGCTATAATCAAACTTCAACAGCTCATACCAATAACTATGTTTCCTCTTAAGGCCAAATTGTCCTCACCACTTATATATATATATATATATATATATAGTTATTGGTATATATATATATATATATATTCCAATTTTTCAACACAATTAACGTAAGATCCATGCCAAGCATCATCAAAACACATCATAAACGATTTCAACTTCATCACTTTTCACATACACTTTTTATACAAAATTTTCCAAATAATAACATAACACTTCATTTAATAATTCCAACATCATAAATACACTTAATGTTCATCCATAATCACATTCACATGGTCATTAATCAATAACCATACTTTTCTATCAAAAATGCTGTAAAGGCTAAACTTAACATATTTTACATCAAACTTTTCCAATTCAATTTCAAATCAAAATTTTTTTATTTCTTTATTGCATTAGCATCAAAACCATGTTATGAATGTCATGAAACATGAAAATAAAAGTTTTGGATCAAATCACACTATAATCCCTAGTCATGGTCGATCCCCTCATTCTTGATTTCTTGGTTTACTTTCCTGTTTTCAACCTTTAAATGCTTCTAATCTTATTTTCTACTCCATCGTAAGTCTAAAACTATTAATGATATTAAACATATCCATCCTATACAAAAACTCACAAAAATTAAAAATTTAAGCTAAGAAAACTTACCATTTTTTCATCCAATCTTTTGGGTAATTGGTAAGCACTTAGTCTTGATCAAGTTCTCTCCAAATCATTCCCCAATTCCATAAAAAATGGTTGCACTCTTCTTCTTCTTTCTTTTTGCCCGAAATAATCATCACTAAAGATTGATGCTTAAATTAACATAACAACATAAGTAATCACATATTTCTAAATTACAAACTAATAATTACCTCACGTTGAACATTAATTATAAGAGACTTGAATAACATTAATTACATATCATAATTTCAGAACCCAGCCTGAATTAAGGTTATTACAACTCTTCAAACAAAATTCAGGAGTCATATACATCAGATACAAGTCCAAAAACAAACTCAAAATACATTTTTGATAAAATGAGAGTTAGAATCCATTGGCCATTGCGGTTGACTTTTCCCAATCCTTAAGTCCTTCTCTCTGAACCTACATGGGGAAAATCTACCGCGCTAAGCATATAGCTTAGTGAGTAATAACTAATCTATGTATAAACTGACAACTAATTATACACAATCATGATATATCAGAAGCAAGCATTAATAGTTTATCGGAATAAACAATTCAAACATATAATATTGGATCTCAAATAGATTGCACAGAAACAGAACTGATTCTCAAAAGAGGGTATAACCCTTCATAATCAAAACACATTTTCTTGTTTATATCAAAGTC
>JANSVA010070715.1:0-11933 GCA_025504915.1 Erythroxylum reticulatum | reverse complement strand
TACCAGATCGGGGCCGTGGCACTGACCGTGGCCATATATGGTCTTACTCGGTCGTGGAAAAATCAGTGCAAATGAGCAGCAGTCGGTAACGAATTGTCAGTTTGTTATCTAAAACTTGCCGACTATAGTCTTGCCCCCACGACCGGCACCGTGGCACTTGTAACAATTGCTAGTAGGTCACAAATTTTTAGTTTGTCATAGAAAACTTGCCGATTACAGTCTTGCCCTCATGGCCGACACCATCGAGAGACCAGGATGAGGCCGTGGTATTTGTTGCGGACATATGCGGTCATAGTCAGTTGTGGGAAAATCAGTACAAACAATCCCCAGTCGGTCGCAAATTGTCAGTTTGTCATCGAAAACTTTCAGATTATAGTCTAGCACCCATGACCGTAACAGTCGGGACGCTAGGTGGGGGCCGTATCTCTTGCAGCGACCATATGTGGTCATACTCCGTCATGGGAAAATCAGTGTAAACAGTCCCCAGTCGGTCACGAATTATCAGTTTCTCATCGAAAATTTGCCGATCCCCAGCCATATGCGGTCATACTCAGTCGTGGGAAAATCAGTGCAAACAAGCCCTAGTTAGTCACAAATTGTTAGTTTGCCATCGAAAACTT
Organism: Erythroxylum reticulatum; assembly: GCA_025504915.1. Lineage (NCBI taxonomy): Eukaryota > Viridiplantae > Streptophyta > Magnoliopsida > Malpighiales > Erythroxylaceae > Erythroxylum > Erythroxylum reticulatum. The sequence continues at coordinate 11,313 of JANSVA010070715.1, read as the reverse complement.
ATCGAATATCGTCTTGCACCCACGATCGGCACCGTCGGGAGACCATGTTTGGGCCGTGGCACTTGTCGCAACCATATGTGGTCATACTTGGTCATTTGAAAATCAGTACAAAAAATCCCCAGTCGGTCACGAATTGTCAGTTTCTCATTGAAAACTTACCGATTATAGTCTTGCCCGTATGGCCGACACCGTCAAGAGACCGGGTCGGGACCGTGGCCCTTGTCGTGGCCATATGTGGTCATAGTCGTTCGGGGGAAAATCAATGCAAACAATCCCTAGTAGGAAATGAATTGTCAGTTTGTCATCGAAAACTTGTCGATTATAGTCTTGCCCGTATGGCCAGCACCGTCGGGAGACCAGGTAGGGGCCGTGGCACTTGCCGCAACCATATGTGGTCATACTCGGTCGAGGGAAAATCAGTGCAAACAAGCCCCAGTAGGTCACGAATTGTCAGTTTGTCATCGAAAACTTTTCAATTATAGTCTTGCCCCCACAACCGGCACCGTCGGGAGACCAGGTAGAGGCCGTGGCTCTAGTCGCGGCCATATATGGTCATACTCCGTCATGGGAAAATCGGTGCAAACAATCCCCAGTCGGTCACGAATTATCTATTTGTCATCGAAACCTTGCCGATTATAGTCTTGCTCGCATGGCCAACACCGTCAAGAGACCAGATCGGGGCCTTGGCCCTTGTCGCTGCCATATGGGGCCATCCTCGGTCGTGGAAAAATCAGTGCAGACAATCCCTAGTCGGTCACGAATTGTCAGTTGGTCATTGAAAACTTGACGATTATAGTCTTGCCTGCATGGCCGGCACCATCGGGAGACCAGGTAGGGGCCGTGGCACGTGTCGCGGCCATATGAGGTCATTCTTGATTGTGGGAAAATCATTGCAAACAATCCCCAATAGGACACAAAATGTTAGTTTGTCATCAAAAACTTGCCGATTATAATCTTGCCCGAATAGTCGACACCGTTGAGAGACCAGGTCGGTGCCGAGGCACTTATCGCGGCCATATGTGGTCGTACTCGGTCGTGGGAAAATCAATGTAAACAATCCCTAGTCGAACACAAATTGTCAGTTTGTCATCGAAAACTTATCGATTATAGTCTTGCCCGTATGGCCGACACCGTCGAGAGACCAGGACGGGGCCGCAATACTTGTCGAGGTCATATGTGGTCATGCTCGGTCGTGGGAAAATCAGTGCAAACAATACCCGGTTGGTCACGAATTGTCATTTTTTCATTGAAAACTTGCCGATTATAGTCTTGCCCAAATGGTCGGCACCGTCTGGAGGCCAGGTAGGGGTCGTGGCACTTGTCGCGACCATATGGGGTCATTCTCGATCGTGGGAAAATCATTGCAAACAATTCCCAGTCGATAATGAATTGTCAGTTTGTCATAGAAAACTTGCCGATTATAGTCTTGCCCCCATGACCGGAACCATCGGGAGACCAGTTTGGGGTCGTGGCACTTTCTTCGTCCATATGCAGTCATACTCAGTCATGGGAAAATCAGTACAAACAAGACCCAGTCGGTCAAGAATTGTCAGTTTGTCATCGAAACTTTCCAATTACAGTCTAGCACCCATGACAGGAACCGTCGCGAGGCCAGGTCGGGGCCGTGGCACTTGTCGTGACCATATGGTGTCATACTCTGTCATGGGAAAACCAGTGCAAACAATCCCCAGTCGGTCACGAATTGTCAGTTTGTAATCAAAAACTTGCCGATTATAGTCTTGCCCACATGGCCGACACCATTGAGAGACCAGGTCGTGGTCGTTGCACTTTTCTCGACCATATGTGTTCATACCCGAAAGTGGGAAAATCAGGGCAAATAATCCCCAGTTGGACAATAATTGTAAGTTTGTTATCGAAAACTTGCCGATTGTAATCTTGCCAGCAGGGCCGGCACCGTCTGGAGACCAGGTAGGGGCTGTCGCACCTGTCGCGGCCATATGAATTCGTTCTTGATCGTGGAAAAATTAGTGCAAACAAGCCCCATTCGACCACGATTTGTCAGTTTGTCATCGAAAACTTATCAATTACAGTCTTGCCCCAATAACCGGCACCGTTGGGAGACCAGGTCGAGGCCGTGGCACTTGTTGCGGCCATATGTGGTCATACTCTGTCGTGGGAAAATCAGTGCAAACAATCCCCAATCAGAAACAAATTGTCAGTTTGTCCTCGAAAACTTGCCAATTATAGTCTTGCCCCCTCGACCGGCACCGTCGGGATACCAAGTCGGGGCCGCGGCACTTGTCGAGGCCATATATGTTCAGACTCAGTCGTGGCAGAATCAGAGCAAACAATACCCAGTCGGTCACGAATTGTCAGTTTTTCATCGAAAACTTGTCGATTATAGTCTTGCCCGCATAGCCGGCACCATCGGGAGATCAGGTAGGGGCCGTGGCACTAGTTGCAGCCATATGAGGTCGTTCTCGATCGTGGGAAAATCATTGCAAACAATTCCCAATCGGTCATGCATTGTCAATTTGTCATAGAAAACTTGCCGATTATAGTCTTGGGCCCATGACCGGAACCATCGGGAGACCAGGTCGGGGTCTTGGCACTTTCCTCGTCCATATGCGGTCATACTCAGTCGTGGGAAAATTAGTACAAACAAGACCCAGTCAGTCAAGAATTCTCAGTTTGTCATTGAAAATTTTCCAATTATAGTCTAGCACCCATGACAGGCACCGTCGGGAGGCCGTGGCACTTGTCGCGACCATATGGGATCATACTCTGTTGTGGGAAAGTCAGTGCAAACAATCCCCAGTCGGTCACGAATTGTCAGTTTGTCATAAAAAACTTGCCGATTTTAGTCTTGCCCACATGGCCAACACCGTTTAGAGGGCATGTCGGGGCCGTGGCATTTTTTGCGGCCATATGTGTTCATACTCGGTCGTGGGAAAATCAGAGCAAACAATCGCAGTTGGACACAAATTGTCAGTTTGTCATCGAAACTTGCCGATTATAATCTTGCCAGCATGGCCGGCACTGTCGGTAGACCAGGTAGGGCTTGTGGCACTTGTCGCGGCCATATGAAGTCGTACTCGGTCGTGGGAAAATCAGTGCAAACAAGCCCCATTAGGACACGATTTGTCAGTTTGTCATCGAAAACTTATCAATTATAGTCTTGCCCCAACGACCAGCACCATCGGGAGACCAGGTGAAAGCCGTGGCATTTATCGCAGCCATATGTGATCTTACTCTTTCGTGGGAAAATCAGTGCAAACAATCCCCAGTGCGACATGAATTGTCAGTTTGTCATCGAAAACTTGCCGATTATAGTCTTGCCTGCATGGCCGGCACCGCCGGGAGACCAGGTAGGGGTTGTGGCACTTGTCGCGACCATATGAGGTCATTCTCGATCGTGGGAAAATCATTGCAAACAATTCCCAGTCGGTCATGCGTTGTCAGTTTGTCATAGAAAACTTGTCGATTATAGTCTTGCCCGCATAGCCGACACCGTTAAGAGACCAGGTCGGGGCTGTGGCACTTTTCGCGGCCATATGCGGTCATACTCGGTTGTGGGAAAATCAGTGCAAACAATCCCCAGTCGGACACGAATTGTCATTTTGTCATCGAAAACTTACCGATTATAGTCTTACCCGCATGGCTGGCACCGTCAGGAGACCAGCTAGGGGCCGTGGCACTTGTCACGGCCATATGAGGTCATTCTCGATCGTGGGAAAATCATCGTAAACAATTCCCAATCGGTCATGCATTGTCAGTTTGTCATAGAAAACTTGCCGGTTATAGTCTTGCCCCCATGACCAGAACCATAAGGAGATAAGGTCGGGGTCTTGGCACTTTCCTCGTCCATATGTGGTGATACTCAGTCGTGGGAAAATTAGTACAAACAGACCCAGTCGGTAAAGAATTCTCAGTTTGTCATCGAAAACTTTCCAATTATAGTTTAGCACCAATGACAGGAATCGTCGGGAGGCCAGGTCGGGGCCGTGGCACCTGTCGCGACCATATGGGGTCATACTCCATCTAGGGAAAATCAATGCAAACAATCCCTAGTCAGTCACGAATTGTCAGTTTGTCATCAAAAACTTGCCGATTATAGTCTTGCCCGCATGGCCGACACCGTTTAGTGACAAGGTCGGGGCCGTGGCACTTTTTGCGACCATATGTGTTCATACTCGATCGTGGGAAAATCAGCGCAAACAATCCCCAGTTGGACACAAATTGTCAGTTTCTCATCGAAAACTTGCCGATTATAATCTTGTCATCATGGCTGGCACCGTCGGGAGACCAGGTAGGGGTTGTGGCACTTGTCGCGACCGTATGAAGTCATACTCGATCGTGGGAAAATCAGTGCACACAAGCCCCATTTGGCCACGATTTGTCAGTTTGTCATCGAAAACTTATCATTTATAGTCTTGCCCTAACGACCGGCACCGTCGAGAGACCAGGTTGAGGCCGTGGCACTTGTCGCGGCCATATGTGGTCATACTCTATTATGGGAAAATCAGTCCAAACAATCCGCAGTCGGACATGAATTGTCAGTTTGTCATCGAAAACTTGTCGATTATAGTCTTGACCACATGGCCAGCACCTTCGGGACAGCAGGTAGGGGTCGTGGCACTTACCGCATCCATATACACTCAGTCGTGGGAAAATCAGTGCAAATAAGCCCAGTAGATCACGATTTGTCAGTTTGTCATTGAAAACTTTTCAATTATAGTCGTGCCCCCATGAACGGCATCGTCAGGAGACCAGGTCGAGGCCGTGGCACTTGTCGTGACCATATGTGGTCATGCTCTATTGTGGGAAAATCAGTGCAGACAATCCCCAGTCGGTCACGAATTGACAGTTAGTCATCAAAAACTAGCCGGTTATAGTTTTGCCCGCATGGCCGACTCCGTCGGGATACCAGGTCAGGGTCATGGCACTTTTCGTAGCCATATGCGGTCATACTCAGTCGTTGGAAAATCAGTACAAACAATCCCCAATCGGTCACAAATTGTCAGTTTCTCATTAAAACTTGCCGTTTATAGTCTTGCCCGTATGCCGACACCGTTGGGTGACCAGGTCAGGGCCGTGGCACTTGTTGAGGCCATATGTGGTCATACTTGGTTGTGGAAAAACCAGTGCAAACAATCCCCATTCGGTCACGAATTGTCAATTTTTAATCAAAAACTTACCGATTATAGTCTTGCCCGAATGGCCGGCACCGTCGGGAGAGCAGGTAGGGGTCGTGGCACTTGTTGCGGCCATATGAGGTCATTCTTGATTGTGGGAAAATCATTCGAAACAATCCCCAGTCGGTCATGAATTGTTAGTTTGTCATAGAAAACTTGTCGATTATTGTCTTGCCCCTATGACGGGAACCACCAGGAGACCAGGTCGGGGCTGTGGCACTCACCTCGTCCATATGCGCTCATACTTAGTCGTGGGAAAATCAGTACAAATAAGGCCCAGTCGGTCACGAACTGTCAGCTTGTTATTGAAAACTTTCGAATCATAGTCTAGCACCAAAGACAGGAACTGTCGAGAGTCCAGGTCGGGGCCGTGCAACTTGTCAAGGCCATATGCGGTCATACTCGGTTGTTGGAAAATCAGAGTAAACAATCCCAGTCGGTCACGAATTGCCAGTTTCTCATCGAAAACTTGCCGATTATAGTCTTGCCCGCATGGCCTACACCGTCGAGAGACCAGATCGGGGCCGTGGCACTTGTCGCGGCCATATGTGGTCATACTCTGTCGTGGGAAAATCAATGCAAACAATCCCCAGTCGGTCACGAATTGTCAGTTTGTCATCGAAAACTTGCCGATTATAATCTTGTTCGCATCGCCGACACCATCGAGAGACCAAGTCGTGGTCGTGGCACTTGCCGCGGCCATATGTGGTCATACTTGGTCGTGGGAAAATTAGTGCAAACAAGCCCCAGTCGAACACAAATTGTCAGTTTGTCATCAAAAACTTGCCGATTATGGTCTTGCCCGCATGGCCGACACCGTCGAGAGACCAGGTCGGGGCCGTGGCACTTGTCGAGGCCATTTGTGGTCATACTCGGTCGTGGGAAAATCAAAGCGGACAATACCCAGTCGGTCACAAATTGTCAATGTTTCATCGAAAACTTGCCGATTATAGTCTTACCCAAATGGTCGGCACCGTCGGGAGACCAGATAGGGACCGTGGCACTTATCGAGGCCATATGAGGTCATTCTCGATCATGGGAAAATCATTGCAAACAATTCCCATTCGGTCATGAATTGTCAGTTTGTCATAGAAAACTTGCTGATTATAGTCTTGGCCCCATGATCGGAACCATCGAGAGACCAGGTCGAGGTCGTGGCACTTTCCTCGTCCATATGTGGTCATACTCAGTCGTGGGAAAATTAGTACAAACAAGACCTAGTCGGTCCCGAATTGTCAGTTTGTCGTCGAAAACTTTCCAATTATAGTCTAGCACCCATGACAGGAACCATCAGGAGCCCAGGTCGGGGCCGTGGCACTTGTCGCGACCATATGTGGTCATACTCTGTCGTGCGAAAATCAATGCAAACAATCCCCAGTCGGTCACGAATTGTCAGTTTGTCATCAAAAACTTGCCGATTATAGTCTTGCCCGCATGGCCGACACCGTTTAGAGACCAGGTCGGGGCCGTGGAACTTTTCGCGGCCATATGTGTTCATATTTGGTCGTGGGAAAATCAGTGCAAACAATCCGCAGTTGGACACAAGTTGTCAGTTTGTCATCGAAAACTTGCCGATTATAGTCTTGCCCGTATGGCCGACACTGTCGAGAGACCAGGTCGGGGCCGCAGCACTTGTCGAGGCCATATGTGTTCATACTCAGTCGTGGAAAAATCAGTGCAAACAATACCCAGTCGGTCACGAATTGTCAGTGTTTCATCGAAAACTTGCCGATTATAGTCTTACTCAAATGGCCGGCACCGTCAAGAGATGAGGTAGGGGTCGTGGCACTTGTCGAGGCCATATGAGGTCTTTGTCGATCGTGGGAAAATCATTGCAAACAATCCCCGGTCGATCATGAATTGTCAGTTTGTCATAGAAAACTTGTCAATTATAGTCTTGCCCCCATGACGGGAACCATTGGGGGACCAAGTCGGGGCTGTGGCACTTACCTCGTCCATATGCGGTCATACTCAGTCGTGGGAAAATCAGTACAAATAAGACCCAGTCGGTCACGAATTGTTAGTTTGTCATCGAAAACTTTCCAATTATAGTCTAGCACCCATGATAGGAACCGTCGACAGTCCAGGTCGGGGCCGTCGCACTTGTTGAGGCCATATACGGTCATACCTGGTTGTTGGAAAACCAGAGCAAACAATCCCAGTCGGTCACGAATTGCCAGTTTCTCATCGAAAACTTGCCGATTATAGTCTTGCCCGCATGGCCAACACCTTCGAGGGACCAGGTCGGGGCCGTGGCACTTATCACGGCCATATATGGTCATACTCCGTCGTGGGAAAATCAGTCCAAACAATCCCCAGTCAGTCACGAATTGTCAGTTTGTCATCGAAAACTTGCCGATTATAATCTTGCCCGCATCGCCGACACCGTCGAGAGACCAGGTCGGGGTCGTGGCACTTGTCGCGGCCATATGTGGTCATACTTGGTTGTGGGAAAATCAGTGCAAACAAGCCCCAGTCGAACACAAATTGTCAGTTTTTCATTGAAAACTTGCCGATTATAGTCTTGCCCGCATGGCCAGCACCGTCGAGGGACCAGATCGGGGCCGTGGCACTTATCGCAGCCATATAGGGTCATACTCAGTTGTGGGAAAATCAATGCAAAAAAATCCCTGGTCAGTTACGAATTGTCAGTCATTCATCAAAAATTTATCGATTATAATCTTGCCCACATGACCGGCACCATCGAGAGACCAGGTCGGGGTCGTGGCACATGTCGCGGCCATATGTGGTCATACTCGGTAGTGCAAAAATTAGTGCAAAAAACCCCCAGTCGGTCACCAATTGTCAGTTTTGATAGAAAACCTGCCGATTATAGTATTGCCTCCATGACCGACACCGCCGGGAGACCCAGTCAAGGCCGTGGCACTTGTCGTCGCCATATGAGGTCATACTCGGTCGTAGAAAAATTAGTGCAAACAATCCCCAGTCGGTGACTAATTGTTAGTTTATCATCGAAAACTTGTCGATTATAGTCTTACCCCCAAGACAAGCACCGTTGGGAGACCAGGTCGGGGCTGTGGCACTTGTCACGGCCATCTACGGTCATACTCGGTAGTGGGAAAATCAGTGCAAATGGTCCCCAGTAGGTCGCGAATTGTCAGTTTGCCATAGAAAACTTGCCGACCATAGTCTTGCCCCCATGACTGGCACCTTCGGGAGACCAAGTTAGAGCCGTGGCACTTGTCGCGGTCGTGCTCGATCATGCTCGATAGTGGGAAAATCAGTGCAAACAATCCTCAGTCAGTCACAAATTGTAGTGGGAAAATAGTTTTGCCTCACGATAGGCACTGTTAGGAGACCAGGTCGAGGCCGTGGTACTTGCCGCGGTTGTCATTGAAAACTTGTCGATTATGGTTTTGCCCCATGACCGGAACTGTCGAGAGACCAAGTCTGGGTCGTCGCACTTTCCAGGGTCATATGCAAACAAGCCCCAATCAGTCACAACTTGTCAAATTGTCATCGAAAACATGCCGATTATAGCTTTACCCCCATGACCAACACCGTCGAGAGACCAGGTTGGGGCAGTGGCAATTTTCACGGCTATGCCCGGTCATACTCGATCATGGGGAAATCAGTACAAACAAGCTCCAGTCAGTCACGAATTATCAGGTTGTCATAAAAAACTTACAGATTATAGTTTTGCCTCCATGATCAGCACCGTCGGAAGACCAGGTCGGGGCTGTGGCACTTGTCGCAGCCATATGCGGTCATACTCGATCGTGGTAAAATCAATGCAAACAAGCCCCAGTTGGTCAACAATTGTCAGTTTGTGATCAAAAACTTATCGATTATAGTCTTGCCCCCATGACCGACACTGTCGGAAGACCAAGTCACGATCGTGGCACTTGCCGCAGCCGTATGTGGTCATACATGGTCGTGGGAAAATTAGTGCAAACAAGCTTCAGTCAGTCGCGAATTGTCAGGTTGTCATCGAAAACTTATCGATTATAATCCTGCCCCCATGACCGACACCGTTGGGAGACCAGGTCACGGTCGTGGCACTTGCCGCAGCCATATGTGGTCATACATGGTCGTGGGAAAATCAGTGCAAAAAAGCTCCAGTCGGTCACGAATTGTCAGTTTCTCCCCGAAAACTTATCCGTTATAGTCTTACACCCATGACCGGCATCGACGGAAGACCAGGTCGGGGCTGTGGCACTTGTCGCGGCCATGTTCGGTCATACTCGGTCGTGGGAAAATCAGTGCAAACAAGCCCCAGTCGGTCACGAATTGTCAGTTTGTCATCGAAAACTTATCGATTATAGTCTTTCCCCTATCACTGGCACTGTCGGGAGAGCAGGTCGGTGTCTTGGCACATGTCTCAACCATATGCGGTCATACTCTGTTGCGGAAAAATTAGTGCAAACAAGCCCCAGTTAATCACGAATTGTCAATTTCTCATCGAAAACTTGCCGATTATATTCTTACCTCCACAATCGACACCGTCCGGAGACCTGGTCAGGGCCATACTTGGTAGTGGGAAAATCAGTGCAAACAATCCCCAGTCGGTCACAAATTGTCAGTTTGTCATTGAAAACTTACCGATTATAGTCTTGCCTCCAAGGCCCGCACCATAGGGAGACTAGGTCGGGGCCTAGCAACTGTCACAGCCATATTGGGTCATACACGATTGGGATAAAATCAGTACAAACAAGCCCCAGTCGATCGCGAATTGTCAGTTTGTCATCAAAAACTTCCCGATTATGGCCTTGCCCCCTTGATCAGCACCGTCGGGAGACTAGATCGGGGTCTTGCCACTTGCTGCAGTCATAGTCAATCATGGGAAAATCAGTGTAAACAAGCCCCAGTCGGTCACGAATTGTCAGTTTCTCTTCGAAAACTTGCCGATTATAGTCTTCCCCCATGATAGTGACCGTCGGGAAACTAGGTCGGGGCTGCGGCAGTCATACTCAATCGTGGGAAAATGACTGCAAAAAATCCCCAGTCGGTTACAAATTGTCAGTTTGCCAACGAAAAGCTGCCACTATAGCCTTCCCCCTGTCGGGGTCGTGGAACTTGTTGCAACCGGTTGTGGTCATACTCGATAGTGGGAAAATCAGCGCAAACAAGCCCCAGTCGGTCACGAATAGTTAGTTTGTCATCAAATACTTACCGATTATAGTTTTGATCCATGACCGGCACCTCTAAAATAATTGATTCACAGTTGAATAATCAAGTTGGGCACTTGATTATGGTTTAGACTGTAATGTTGCGATTTATTTCCGAGTAAGTAAAAGAGTTTATCTCAAAGGAATGATGAGTTTCATACCATAATAGTAGTTGATTGTTGATAATAGCACTATTAAATGAATATGGAATCAAGTATATTTTTAACAATAAAATGGGTCGTTACTTTAATCTTAAAATAAACAACTTAAGCATTCATTTATTATAAACCACAATCTTCATGAGTGGTGAACTCATAAGTGTTTCATTATAATTTTTGATATGATCATAATGAATTTTTACAAAGTATCAATCCAGTGTCTACATGTTGGAATTATTAATTGAAACATATAAATGTTTACTCAACTAAAAAGTTTATAGTAATATCATCACTTCTAAATGTTTTATGAAAATTAGTGATTAAACTAGTGACAGTAGTTTGATGGACTAGCTACCCATCAAGTCTTAACACTAAGATGAGATCTTGTGTGTTAATTACCGTATAGATTAAAATGGGAGATCTAGAGGGAAAAATTAATATAAGGGCAAAATGATAATTTTACCCTTTATTATTCAGATGGCTATAATATGGTTCATATTAAAATTTGCAATTGGACATCTTATTTGAAACATGTGTCCTCATAATATTTAGTAATTCAAGAGTTCAACTAATTGTCTTTAGTGGAATCACATTTAGTTAATAAACTGGAATTAATTTAAATGAGATTAAATTAATTTCAGACTTATTGGAGTTTGAATTATATATGTGCAATTAGATTCCCTATTTGGCTTCTAGGAAGGTTATCAAGCAAAGTAAGAAATACAAATAGAGCTTTTAAAGCCTATGATTGAATGTTGGGCTTATTTTAATTAATTGTTAATTAGAAGACCATATGAACATTTAGAAATGGGCTAGACTTTGGTTTAATTTGATTAATTAGATTAATTAAATTAAAACAAAGTTATTAAA
>JANSVA010070697.1:0-11934 GCA_025504915.1 Erythroxylum reticulatum | reverse complement strand
ATATACCAAAAATAAAATCTACTCCTGGAAAATCAATTAAGTTATAGCTAGAGCGAGTAGAGTCGTATCTATAGAGACTGGAGATTAATCAATCCTATTGAGAAACAGGGAATCAAGAATGAGTAAATAAAAAGGGAGTTGGTAACTAGTGAGTAAAAATACTAAATTTAATAAATAGCAAGTAAATAAATTTAAATCAAAAAGAAATAAGATTAATAGCATCTAACAAGGTAATCTCATTCAAGCTTCTGATAATCTGATCCTTCCTAAATTTTAGATTAGCTGGTCATGTGCCTATGACTAACCCCTTATTAATGAACAATCCCGACACGCGCCTAGGATTTAATTCTCTAATAGCTTTAAGAATTAGAAAGACCCAACCCTAATCAACAAGATCAACAAACGTGATTGTTTAAAGCAGATTATTCATTCTCACAATATAACTTGAAAACCTGGTTATAATCAAATTATATTACCTGCCACTGTCATCAAAATTAACTAGACAATTACAGATCTAGAAATCTTGATTAGCTAATTACAACCTACCAATTGCACAACGAACTCCTATCGCAACAACCAACAAGATAATAATATCAATAAAATATAAAAAGAATAAATACTGCAGAATTTTAAGGATAAAAATTAAGTTTAGATCTCACAACTCATATGAACTTGAACTTGATTAACCGTTGCTCGACTAAAGTAGGTTCAGCCACTCATGGCTGTATAAAACTTGCAAAATAAGAAATAAGAGAGTCTTTAATTTTCTAAAAATCAGACCCCTTCCAATCTCCTGCTAACCCCCCTTTTATAAGGAGAATTCTCTTTTAAGAGAGAAAAAAAAAGCTAAAGATTAAATTCCCTAATTTTCTTAACTAATCTGAAAAACATTAAAATTAAAAGCTCAATCACACCCCCAACTCTATATCAGATGTTCATTCACTCGCGATCTTAACCCGTGGGCATGGCTTACCGACTAGAATCTGGAGTCAGTCCAAAAATTGTAAAGAAGCAGTTACAGCTCAAAATTTCAAGCAATAACAACCAAAATGTCTCCAATTTGGCTCAATTGTTATCTCCTACCCAAAATACACAAAACTAAATAAATTCCACCCTTTCCACATGAATATTCACCCAAAACATCAACAAAATCATCACTATAATTAGAAATTTTTCACACCATCAAACTCCCCCATACTTATCAGAAGCTTGTCTTCAAGCATAACTTCTGTGTATAAACCAAAAATACCCCAATTGATTTTCACACAGTCCGCCATCTATCCAAGATGTAACACACTAAGGAATACAACAAAGTCACCATAACCAACAATTCCTAGTTTTCCATATAATAAACAATTAATTCTAAAAATTCTTTTTGACTTAAAAGTCAAGGCTTGAACCTCACACAACTGGGTTCCAACCTTCTTAAGTCAATGCATAAGAAATTATTTACCAACTTACCAATCACTCAACTAAAACAATGAGCTTGAGATTGAGATACTATTCATTATATAACAATTGTGGCTTGCCTAGGATTTCATAAGCGTTTTTACGCGAGTACGATCCAATTATGATGGCTACCTCTAGTTACTTAACTCATCACAATCCTAAGTGGCTACTAGCACTGCTCATACTCCCTCTTTGTTTTTGGTTTGAGTGTCAACATGGGGTGCATGAAAATCCCGAGTTACTTCACTAGAGTGGAGCAGCGAAGCAAATTTTGCTTTTTTTTCTAAAACTCAATTTTCTTCATTCACCGATTTTGAACAACTAGGCAAGTTGAATCAACAATTCCTATACATGTGACATAGATCTAAAGCAAGGAAACTTAGATATTTCACTCTATTAATTCTAAGCCTCAAATTGTAAGCTAAGAAGAATTAATAAGCTCAACCACTCATTTTTATGAAAAACTAAGAATAAATCTGATTATATTAAATTTATTATATAACTTAGCATGTCCTATCATTTCAAGATAAGAAATGTGTTTGACTTCAAACTTAGGGGCTAATGTCCCATTATTAAAACCATTTAAGCCGCAATTACTCCCCCACAATTAAACCTCTTATTGACCTCAATGACTATCATATCAAAACATAAATATAGGATAGAAAAATATGAGGAGAAGTGGAAGGATATTGCCCTGAGTGTTGGGGTAGGGAAAGTGGACTAGGATGGTGGAGTGGGTGGAGCAACATCAAAATGGTGGCAGAGAGTGAGAAGGGTAGCATCAATTCAGGCAACCTAAGTGGTGAGGGTCTCCAAGGCTTGCTCCATACGATTTAAGCACTCCTCAAGTGTTGGAGTAAGTGGCAGAGGAGCAGCTAAAGTGGACAAAGCAGAGGTAAACTATCCTTTAGAGGATACTGAACCTGCAGGCACAAAAGATAAGCTATAGTCCTTGGCTTGATGGATGAGATCCATGTTTTTCAAAGTTTTAAGATCTAAGGGATGCATAGGACAGGCGAGATGTAATCTAACACCACTCAAATTATCCAAATCAAGCAGGTAGGTCTTCACAGTTATGTGGGTGATGTAAGAGCCTAAAATTAAAGGCCTATGGAAAGAAATCACAGCAGAGAATTTAGTAGCAACCAACAACCTAAATCAACCTTCCTACCATGCACCATACACCACAAGAAAAATAATTCAGCCTTGGTCAAAATGGCAGAACTGTCTTTTCTACCAAAAAAAAGGAAAAGGCAAGGAATCTATGCATATAACGCAAAGTAGGATCAATAATATAATGTGCCTTAGATCGGTTGGGGTTATAATCAGCTGTGGGGTTCCCAATCAACTCTTGATAGGCGTCAATAGCTAAAAAGTCATCAGGATAATCACACAAAGGGGTAGAATGGGCATTATAAGCAAAGGCACCATCATTAAAAAAACCCAAACCAATATTAAACTCAAAGATAGATAAAGAAAAAGGTTTACCTATTAAGGTGAATTTAATCAAGTCACAGGTACAAGTATCAAAAGTATCATGCTTGTCAAAAACAGAAGCAGTATAAAATTCGTGAACTAATTCCACAAAAACAGGGTATTTGACAAAAACATAACTCAACCAACCAATATTACTAAATAAATGTAGCACATCATCCTGAATACTAAGAAGGTAAATGGTATCATCATCAACAGATTTACATGGTACTATAGGATGATGCAAGAGACAATCATACCTAGCTTAGTGAACAGGATCGTTAAAATGGAGAGTACCAAAATTCTAAAAGGCTTAATGGATCGCTTCTATTTGATGAGGTGAGATCGAGTCTTGTGTTGAGAAGGGGTTGCATCCTCACTGGAAGAAGAGTTCACTTGTTGTGGCAATGGAGAGGTGAAGGTGGAGCTTGGTGTTTTTAGCGCTGAGTTGTCGGTGGTACTGGGTGCACGATGGCGGTGCGACTGGATCATCATTAGGCGTGACGTGGCAATTTAGCAGGATCTGTTCAGGCAGCAGTGACTCCGAGAGAGTCAGCAATGGTCAGTTCATCATAATTAGTGGCCATTAGGTGGCTGGGAAGGAAGAGGGAAAGAGAGAGAGAGAGAGAGAGATGAATGAAGGGGTGATGAATAGAAAAGGTAAAAAGTGGGTTTTTACCATATATATATATATAAGACCACCACCATTAAACTTCAAAATTGACCTACTCAGAAATCAGAGAACAGACCATTAGGGTAAACTTAGGGAAGAAGATGACAAGAAATTAAATAAAAAGAAAATAAAATTAAAAATAGAAATAAAATAACAAGGATACGTAAGGTGTGGGCATGTCTTGAATTTGGGTTACCTCCCAAACGTGCCCTTGTTTAACATCCTAGGCTAAACGTCCTGCATTCCTAATTCCCTTGATGCACCTTAGCTAAGGTCAATTCCTTAACCCATTAAGCTTGGAAGCCCTCTTAGAAAGGTTTTAGGCGATGTCCATTCACCTTAAAAACCTTCTGAGTGTCCAGACTTTGAATTTCAATTGCACCATGAGGAAAGATATTAGTAATAATAAAGGGGCCAATCCATTTAGATCTCAATTTTCCAGGAAATAATTTCAAACGAGAATGATAAAGTAAGACTTTTTGCCCAATTAAAAAGTTCTTCCTAAAAATCAAGTGATCATGAAAGGCTTTCATTTTCCCCTTGTAAATTCTGGAATTCTCATATGCATCATTTCTAATTTCTTCCAACTCTTGCAATTGCAATTTCTTATGTTCTCCAGCATCTTCCAATTGCATATTACATTGCTAGATGAACCAATAAGACGATGTTCCAATTTGACCGAAAGATGACAAGAATTGCCAAAGACAAGGCGGTATGGGGACATGCCTATAAGAGTCTTATATGTTGTACGATAAGCCCACAATGCATTATCCAGATGCAAGGTCTAATCCTTCCTATTCGGATTGACTGTCTTTTCAAGTATGGACTTAATTTCTATGTTGGACAATTCAGCTTGTTCGTTTGTTTATGGATGGTAGGTCGTGTAAGTACGATGAGTCACACCATATATGTGAAAAAGTGTGTTAATGGCACAGTTGCAAAATTGAGTTCCTCTATCACTAATGATTACTTTTGACACACTAAACTTAGAAAAGATATTAGTCCTAACAAAATCTGCATCAGTTTTAGCATTATTAGTTCGAGTAGCCTTGGTTAGATATGTGATCCACAACGAGAAGAATATAAGTATAAACAAATGACTGTGGAAAAGGACCCACAAAATTAATGCCCCACACATCAAATATTTCACAAATGAGTATAGGAGTGAGTGGTAGTTGATCTCTGTGTCCTAAACTACTAGTACATTGACAATTAGCACAAGACTTGCAAAACATGTATACGTCATCAAATAATGAAGGCCAATACAATCCACATTCAAGCATTTATATATGTTGTCCTCTCAGGGCCAAAATGATCGCTACATGCATAAGAATGGCAGAAATTAAGAATAGACTCAATCTTTACCTCAGAAACACATCACCTAATGAATTGGTCAAAACAATGCTTCCACAAATAAGGATCATCCCACTCATAATACTTAGCTTCCCCTTTTATTTTATCTTTTGCAGACCTCATGAGCTCATCAGGTAAAGTACCCGCAACTAAGAAATTCACAATATTAGCATACCAAGGAGCTTTATTATACACGGAGAATAAACACTCATCAAGAAATTCATTTTATAAAAGGTATGCTTTCTCAGCAATAGGTAGATGAATGAGATGGTCAGCAAACAAATTCTCAGATCCTTTTTTGTCTCTAATCTCGAAATCAAATTCTTGCAGCAAAAGTACCCAGAGTATTAGTCTTGGTTTCGCCTCCTTCTTTTTGAGTATGAACTTCAACGCTATATGATCAAAATACACAATAAATTTAGTGCCTAATAAATAAGAACAGAAATTTTCTAAAGCAAAAACAATAGCTAGAAGTTATGTTTCCATTTTGGAATAGTTGCATTAATCTCTATCTAGCATTCTTGAGGCGTAGTATATGACATGCAGATTTTTCTTAATACGCTATCCCAAAACTACACCTACTACCTTGTTGCTGGCATCGTACATAATCTCGAAAGGATAATGCTAGTTTGGCAGTTGAATTATTGGTGCCAAGATCAGCTTCTCCTTTAGAGTGTCAAAGGTGATTTTGCATTCTTCGCTGAGCTCGAAGGGGCCATCTTTTTGCAGCAATTTGCACAAGGGTTGAGCGATTTTCAAAAAGTCATTGATGAAACACCTGTAAAATCCTACATAACTAAGGAAAGAACAAATATCTCATACATTGATAGGGTAAGGTAGAGATTTCATAACATTTATTTTAGACGTATCCACTTCAATTCCCTTAACAGACATAATATGTCCTAAAATTAATCCTTGATCCATCATAAAATGGCATTATTCATAATTTAACACCATATTAGACTCCAAGCACCTTTTCAAAACCTTTGTAAGGCTATCCAAACATTCATTGAAGGAATTCCATGAATAGTGAAATTGTCTATGAAAACTACTATGATATTCTCAACATAATCAGAAAAGATACTGACCATGCACCTTTGGAAAGTGGCTGAGGTGTTGTAGAGCCCGAATGGCATTCTTCTATAAGTGAAGGTTCCGAATGGATAGGTGAATGTTGTCTTCTCTTGGTCTTCGAGTGAAACTAGAATTTGGTAAATCCCTAATATCCGTTAAGATAGTAATAATGAGTTTTATCAGCTAAATGCTTGAGAATTTGATTAATAAATAGGAGAGGGAAATGATCTTTCCTAGTTGATGCATTTAATTTTCTATAATCTATACAAACCTGCCAACTGTTTTGAACTCGGGCGGGTACCAACTCACCATCCTTATTCGTAATCATGGTAATACCTATTTTCTTAGGCATCATCTAAACCGGACTTACCTATTTGTTGTCTGAAATTGGATAAATCATACTAGCATCTAGTAGCTTCATTATTTCTTTTTTTACAACTTCCATCATTGGGGGATTCAAATGTCTTTTAGCCTCCCTACTAGGGTTGATGTTCTCCTCTAAAAGGATCCAATACATGCATGTAGATGGACTTATACCCTTGATATATGCAATTATCCATCCTACAACCTTTTTATACTCTGTCAGCACTTCAATTAATTTCTTTTCTTCCTCCTTGTTAAGTTTATTTAAAATGATCACTAGGAGGGTGTCTCCCTCTCTTAAGAAAGCATACTTCAAGTGGTTAAGCAGTGGCTTTAAATCCAATTTCGATGACTATAGAACAAAAGGCAAGAGAGTGGTGTTAGATGTGGGTAATTCTTTGCAAAGAGTAGAACTCAGCATTGTCTTAGAGGCCTCGAACTCGTACACCACTTGTGGAGCTCATCATGTAAGGCTTCTTTGTCGATCTTACCAATGTTATCAAAATTTAGACTCTTGCAAAGCGCAATCATTAACTTGCCTTTTGCATCTAATTCATAGGCGGTTTGAATTAATGGCTCAATAATATCAACGCTGAATACACAATTCACATCATTAGGATATTTCATGGCATCATAAACATTAAATTTAGTCACTTCACCATCAAATTCCATAGTCAATTTTCCATCATAAATGTCAATCTTTGCCCTAGCAATACTAAGGAAGGGTCTCCTTAGAAGAATATCAGATGAGTTAGAGGACTTATCATCCTCCATATCTAAAACAAAGAAATCAGCAGGGAAAATCAGACCATTAATATGGACTAAGACATCCTTTAACATGCCCTTGGGATAAACTATTCATCTATCAACTAGTTCAATTATTACCCCAATTTCTTTCAATGGACTTGCATTTAAAGAAGAATAAATTGACAATGGCATAAAATTGATTGAAGCACCTAGGTCACATATTGCCTTTTTTTATTCCCACATTCCCAATAGTGCAAGATATAGCAAACTTACCTTGATCTTTGCATTTGGGGGGTAGCTTCTTTTCAAGGATAGCAGACTCATTTTCCCCCACACTTGCTTTTTCATACTCGACTATTTTTTTCCTGTTAGTGCATAATTCCTTTAGAAATTTTGCACACCTAGGTATTTGTATAATTGCATTGGGTAAAGGTATGTTAATCTCCACTTTTTGGAATGTATCGAGAATTTCCTTCTCCTCCTTGTCTTTCTTGGATTTAGCTAATCTCTAGAAAAGGAGGCTTGGCTTTTAGGATTTTGGGTTCTGTTGGTATAAAAATCACTAGATGCTCTGTCTGTTTCTAAATTTCCACCTCTGTTTCTGTAGCTAGTGTTGAGTCGCACCTACGTCCCTTTCTAGCAACAGGTTCCAACTCTTTTCCACTTATTAAGGTAATTGAACTTGCATTTTCCTTTGGGTTCACTATTGTCTAAGAAGGTAATTTACCTTGAGACTCTAACTTGCTTAGGGACATTGCTAATTGACTGACTTGATTCTCCAAATTTTGTATACTTGCTCTTGTCTCCTGTTGGAATTCTTGTCTGTTAGCTGCAAGTGATATGACTATATCCTGAAGAGACATACCTGATCTTGGAGGATTTTGTTGGGTTAGCCTCTACTAAAATTGTTAAAAATTTGGCGCTTTAAACCCATAACTGAGAATTTGGGTGATCTCTCCACCCAAGATTGTAAGTATTTAAGTATGGGTCATATTTCGTTTGTGGTGGGCTAGGAAAATTTCCAACAATAGTTGCTTGTTCAGGGGTATCCATTTGCAAAGTAGGGCACATATCCGTAGGATGACTTGTAAAGGCATAAATCCCACACGCCTTCACTTGTTGTGTATTCCCTACAACTAGATTTTGAACCAAAGAGGTTAGTTGATTTAGTTTTTCTTCTAAGGAAGATACATTTACCTTATTAACCCTTTTTGAGGATTCTTGGCGGGACCCAAATTTTTGAGAATTTGCAGCCATTGTAGAAATTAAATCTTGATCTATTTGTGGTGTCTTGTTGACAATGGCTCCTCCACTTGCAGCATCCATCATTCTCCTCTCTATAAGTAATAGCCCTTCATAAAAATATTAAATAAGGGCTTAATCTGATATCCTATGTTGGGGGCAGCTAACACATAATCTCTTAAATCAGTCCCAATACTTATGAAGATTTTCTGAATAGCTTTGTTTAATCCCACAAATATCTTTTCGAATCCCAGCAGCACGGGATGCAAGGAAAAATTTATCGAGGAAAATATTCACCATATCTATCCATGTAGTAATAGTCCCATGGGGTAAGTAAAACAACCATTCCTTGGCTGAATCAGCTAAGGAAAATGGAAAAGCCCTCGATTTAATTTGCTCCTCTATCACTCCTTGTGGTTTCATGGTTGAACAAACAGCATAAAATTCTTTAATATGTTTATGAGGATCTTCGTTGTCCAATCCACAAAAAGTAGGCAGCAGGTGGATCAAGCCCGATTTTAATTCGAAAAGCGCCTCTAAATTCAGGTAAGTAATGCATAATGGCTACTGATTAATATGGGGGCTGCTAACTCTCTCATAGTGTGGTTTTCTTGAGCCATCTCATTTTCTGGATCTGATTCGCTGAAAAGATAAAGGGGTTCAGGGGTTGTTTGTTCTTCAGTCAATGAAACTACAGAAAAATATGCTAGCTTTCACAACCTTGCTTCTTTCCTCAATCTCTTTGTCGTCTTTTCTATTTCAAAATCATGCTACGATGCTCCTATACAATCAGACCTGGTCATCAAAGGATAAAAACAATTAAATCAGTCCCTGACAACGACGTCAAAATTTGATGGGTGTCGAATCCACAATTGTAGCTAGAGCGAGTAGAGTCGTATCCATAGAGACTGGAGATTAATTAATCTTATTGACAAACAAGGAATCAAGAATGAGGAAATAAAATGGGGGTTGGTAACTAGTGAGTAAAAATACTAAATTTACTAAATCGCAAGCAAATAAATTTAAATCTAAAAGAAATCAAATTAATAGCATCTAACAAGGTAATCTCATTCAAGTTCTAAAGTTGATCATTGAAACAAGGAATAAATCCAAATCCCACAATAGATTGGTTATGATTATTGAAAAACTTCTAATAATCTGACCCTTCCTAAATTTTAGATTAGCTGGACACGTGCCTATGACTAACCCCTTATAAACGAACAATCCTAACATGCGGCTAGGATTTAATTCGCTAATAACTTTAAGAATTGGAAAGACCCAACCCTAATCAACAAGATCAAAAAGCGTGATTGTTTAAATAAGATTATTCATTCACATAATATAAATTCAAAATCTGGTTATAATCAGATTATATTACCTGCCACTGTCATCAAAATTGACTAGACAATTACGGATCTAGAAATCTTGATTAGCTAATTACAACCCTACCAATTACACAACGAGCTCTTATTGCAATAACCAATAAGCTAATAATATCAATAAAACAGATAATGAATAAATACTTTAGAATTTTAAGGATAAAAATTAAGTTTAGATCTCACTACTCATTTGATTAACCCTTGCTAAACTAAAGTAAGTTTAGTCACTCATGGTTGTACAAAACTTGCAAAATAAGAAATAAGAGAGTCTTTAATTTTTAGAAATCAGCCCCCTTCCAATCTCCTGCTAACCGCCCTTTTATAGGGAGAATTCTTTTTTAAGAGAGAGAAAAATAGGCTAAAGATTAACATCCATAATTTCCTTAACTAATACAAAAAAACTTCCCCTCCAGATCTGAAAAATATTAAAATTAAAAGCTCAGTCATGCCCTCAACTCTGTATCGGGCATTCATTCACAAGTGACCTTAAGCCGTGGGAACAGCTTACTACCTAGATTCTAAAGTCAACCCAAAGATTGCAAAGAAGCAATTACAACTCAAAACTTCAAGTAACAACATCCAAAATGTCTCCAATTTGGCTCAATTGTCATCTCCGGCCCAAAATACACAAAACTAAATAAATTCCGCCCTTTCCACATGAGTATTCACCCAAAACATCAACAAAATCATCACTATAATTAGCAAATATTCACATCATCAAGTAATAATTTGTGGTTGCCAATTTTTATTTTTAATTCTTGATAGTTTCAATAATTTTACTTTGATAATTTTAAAAGCAATACCATAAACTCAAGTAATGTAATAAAAGATAACTACCATAACATAGTTATGCAAGATTACTATAAAATTTGATACCTTTTAAATCTTAATCTTTTTATCTATCAAATTATTAAAATGTTATATTTATTTTTATTTTATTTTGTTCTTTATGGAAAGAAAGAAACAAGAGGATCTATAAGAATGAGGAAGTAAACAAATACATCTTAGCTGCAGACATCATCAATTAGAATAGAGTCATTATGATAACTAAACTCTATCTATATAAATGAAGACTAGATGGAGTTTATAACAACTACTGTTATTTTTCATATGATTTGGGATAACTTTGCTATAACTAATACAATCCTTATTCAATTTTTCAAAAAAAAATGATTCCTTTCAGGAATATCAATTAATTATAATTTCTTTTATTTTATTACTTTTGTATAATGGTATAATAATAGACACATATGTGAAAGATCATATTTTAGTTTATATGAAATTTTTTGTAATGTCATTAATATTTACCTATCGGTTTACTAAAATATATTACACACAGTTCAAAGCTCCTTATCTTATAGGCTATTATTAATTTAGAGCTTGTTTTCAATTCAAGAAAAAAAATTTAAGTGTTTGATGTTATCACTTTAATGAAATTTTTAGATGTACTCCAAAAACGAATTATGAGCACATGGTATTGTGCTACTTCTAAAATAATTCAATTATGATGGAAACCTACGAGTGGTATGGGTTGTTGGGAGATTTGGTAAAAAAAAAAAATCTAGCAAGTTAATTAAGGATGCTTTGGTTTTTTAAATTCCTTTTTTTTTACTTCTTTTTTATCTTTTTTCCTTTTTCAATGCCATATCTAATCTAATCACTTGTTTTATCCCGATTAAATATGTGAATTATATTCTTCTAACTTACGTCCCTTATTTCTTTTATTATTTATTCCCATTCTTCCCTTTTCCACTTTTACCTCTTAACACTATTACAAGTTGCTTAGTGATTCTTTAGGAAAATAGTGGATTATGAATGGAATAAAATGAGTATTATCTAGTTTGATTTATTCTTAAGAATTTCTAATGATGATGTAATGGTAATGTTAGATTTGAAAATATAAATTTAAAATGACAAAGAAACAACTAACAAAAAGATCAAAATATCCAAGTAGTCCCTATTAACTACATTATTATTATCATCATCATCATCATTATCATCATTATTATTATTATTTTATTATTATTATTTTATTCAAGTTATTATTATTGATTTTCTTCTTCTTCTTCTCCTTCTTTTTCTTGTTATTGTTGTTATTGTTGTTGTTGTTGTTGTTGCTGTTCTTATTATTATTATTATTATTATTATTATTATTATTATTATTATTATTATTATTATTAT
>JANSVA010070689.1:0-11934 GCA_025504915.1 Erythroxylum reticulatum | reverse complement strand
TGGGGGTGAAGGGTCTTGTTAGATTGATTGAATTTAGGTTTGGGAGCAATCATTGAAACAGAGGTGATCTAGACATTAATTCTAAGTTGTTACCATATCAGGCTTTGAGAAAAACCATCAGGTGGAATTGAAGTCCGAAAGGAGTTGGTTGAAGTCTTCGAGGAAGAAGAAGTTAGGCTCCACTTGTTCTTAAAGTTCCAGGTGATGTTGAGCCCATTTAGTAACTACAAAGCTTGTGTTTTTACACCTGATCATACTTAGTTTGAAGCATAGGAGTAGCAAATTTTCTCACATTTAAATTGAGCTTATTTTGGTCTAATTTAAATAGTATTTGGTTTTATTTAAAGACTAGTTTTAAATCATTTAATGACTTGTTTGGTTTGTTTTATTTTAGTTGTTTTGTAAGACTTTTATTACAAGTTTTATTTCTGTTTTAATGAGCTAAAAAAAACTATGTGGCTACCTATTTGTTTCCTATTTCAGCTCATTTGTTTCCTATTCGGTATTATTTAGAAAATATCAAAAAAAGTCGAGATTTTCTGTCAATCTTTTGGCAAGGAATTGTCTAGGTTTTTATTGTTTTTCCAAAGAACAATCATTGTGTTTGATTATTTTCCAAAAATAATCACAATTGTCTCATTATTCTTGTTATTGCTATAATTTTCAATTCGACTAGTCTGACAAGAAAATTCGTATCTCAGTGTGTGTTCATTAGAATTGAGTGATTCCAAAACGAAATGAAAGATCAATTCTTGAACTACATATCTCCAGAAGTGGTCCCTATTTACTTCGAATCCTAGCTTGGTCAAAAACTCTCATCTTTGCTGTCTATCGCCCAACTACCTAATTTATCTCCCAGGAAAACATGTCCACCTTCCAACCCCCATAACTCAGCCATCCCTTATCCAAATCACCAGTTTCTTGAGCCTAAATTTTAGTTCAAGAAAAGTTCTACAAATCTCATAACTCATCCATCCCTTATCCAAATCACCTGTTTCTTGAGCCTAAATTTTAGTTCACGAAAAGTTCTACAAATCTCCTTTATCTTACAGAACCCATCTCCCAACCAATTCACCTAGAATCCCCTTCAAACTTGCCTACTCAGTTTTACTTGATAAAGTCAAAACTCATCCAAGCACCTTCAAATAATTCCCAATTCATTACATATCCTTTTCAAGCCTATCTTGCATCATTTTTGGTATCACAATTGTCTCATTGTTCTTGTTATCGCAAGAATTTTCAATCTGACCAGTCTGACGAGAAAATTCGTATCTTGGTGGGTGTTCATTAGAATTGAGTGATTCTAAAATGATATGAAAGATCACTTCTTGAACTACAAATCTCTAGAAGTGGTCGCTATTTAGTTAGAATCCTATCCTGATCAAAAACACCCATTTTCTCAACCATTCTCATTATATCGCCCAGTCGAAGTTTCAGTCACGAAATCCTATTTATCTTTTCACCTGTTCCCAAAACCAAAAGGCTTTCAAAAACAATTTTGTTCTACACTACAATTCACTTGTTAACCATTTTACCTAGTTCTAATGCCAGCCGTCTCAAAATTTCCAGTTTTCCTAACCATCACTAATCAACTTCCTAGCCAGACATTTATTCGGAGAAACCAACCTAACTTGACTGCTCCTTATCTGTTTAAATTGATTCTTGATTCTAAATTATAGTTGAAAAATTTTTCAACAACTTTGCTTCTTTCCTAGATACCAGATTCCCAACAACTTTGCTTCTTTCCTAGAAACCAGATTCCTAGCCAATGAACCAAAAAATGCCTTCAAATTCTATGTTCCAGTTTTACCCGATAAAACCAAATTGCACAAAACTTTTCTAATAACCACCAGACCTATTTCGATCACTTTCAGATCATTCCTACATCATTTTTGGTATCAAAGCTAACATTTGAGCTGTGATTTTGACTCCCAATCATATCAGGACCGACCCAAAGTGATATGGAGAAGTTGTTTGCAAAAATCAAACAAATGAGCCTTCAAATGGAGAAGTTTGAAGCTACACGCCTTAAGTTTGAGGCCATGAGGGCCAAGGATACAACTTTTGCTACTATGGGCATGTTTGCAGCACCTGGAGAGACTTCCCAAGCCAACCAATTCATGGAGGATGATTTTAACAATGAGGTAAATCAATCTCACATTACTGTTCATGATTATTTGAGATTAGGAGGTAATGGCACAAAAGGGAGAGGTAGAGGTCGTATGGGACTGGTTAGGAATGTCTATCAACCTAGAATTGATAGAAATGATACAAGTGATGACTTGTTCAATATCAAAGTTGATGTACCTGAATTTATGGGTAAGCTTGATGCCGATGTATTTCATGAATGGTTGTAAACCATGGAGAGGATTTTTTAATTGAAGGATATATCGAAGGATAAAAAGGTGAAATTTGTGACAATGAAGCTAAAAGGGTTTGTTGTCTATTGGTAGGATAATGTGCAAAACGAAGCTGAAAATTAATAATTAGACTAGGATGAGAATTGAGCTTGAAGAAACATTTGTGCCTCCTTAATATAGGTAAAAAATGTTAGAGAAGATTTTTGGGTTAGTTTAAAACAATAGGCTAGTTGAGGAATATGAGATGGAGTTTGAGCAAATTTTGTTGAAAACTGGCTTAGAAGAGATGGGGGAAGTGATCATCACTCGGTTTGTCAAGGGGCTTGATCCAGACTTGTAAGACACAGTCAATCTTTACCCATTTGATTCATTTGCTGAATTGAAGAAGTTGTCTTTTAGATGTAAGATTAATCTACAATACCAAAAAAACCAAGAAAACTCCATTTAAGCCGAGCCCAACCTACAGCCAAAGGACCAGCCCATATCCACCCTCATTCAAGCCAAAATTCATCCCATCTCAAGCCTCATCACAAAAGACACCACCACCACCACCACCACCACCACAACCGAAGCCAAACTCACCATCACCTTACACTCCAAAAGCTCCATACACATCTAGTAGCTTTCAAAATCTATAATCCATGCTTATATGTTTTAAATGTCAAGGCTAATGACATTTCCAATCCGAGTTCCCTAACTGAAAAGTGGTGACTTCGCAAGAGATGGAAGAAATTGACAATGCACTTAAAATAGAGGAAGCTGCTCTTTTTGGTGATGAAGTGCAAAAGGAAGAACATGGTAATGATGAAACCGTAGTGGCTAGTGGAGAGGAAATTGAAGCAGAAATGCTAGTGTTGCTTAGGATTCTCAATAGTGAGAATGGAGGGGAAGATTGGAAGGGAAAATCACTTTTCCATACCAAGTGTGTAACCGGTGCGATGAAATGCAATGTGGTCATTGATAACGGAGCTTGTGAGAATGTGGTCTCTAATGAAATGGTTGACAAGCTTAACTTGAAAATCGAACCCATTCCATATCCTTATAAGCTCGCATGGCTTGACAAGAAGTATGAGATAAAGGTTTCAAGAAGATGTTTGACTCCTTTTCCTATTGGGAAGTATGAAGATGAAGTGTGGTGCCATGTTATGCCAATGTCAGCTTGTCATTTGCTTTTGGGCAGGCCTTGGTTGTATGATAAGGATGTTAGTCATCAAAGAAGAGCAAATACATATTCCTTGAAGCATGAGGGTAGAAAATTCTTGTTGACACTAATGAGGCCAAATGTGAAGAAAAGGGTAGAAAATGATGCAGTTTTGATGAGTTTGTTAAGAGGAAAAAATAAAGAATTAGGATGTCATGTTGCCATAAGAAGAATTTTCTTACAATTGTTCCAAATCAAGGTCCACGTAATTCTTGCCATTTCAAATTGTTTGTGAAGCTAATCCATTAAATCCTATTTCACTAACTCCGTTTGTGCAAGATAGGCCTATTCAAAGCATTATTGTGGAGAAAGGAGCCCAAGAAATTATCAATTACATTAACAGGTCCAAGAGAACATAAGGAAGCATAATGAAGCTTAAAGCATGAGGCAAGAAAAGAAGAAGAAGCTGGTAGAGTTCAAAGAAGGTGATCTAGTGTGGGTTTACTTGAGAAAAGAGAGATTTGCAAAGTCAAAAAAGTCCAAGTTGAGTGACTGGGCTGATGGTCCATTTAAAGTGCTCAAGAATAACAACAACAATGCCTACAAGATTAAGTTGCCAGATCATTACCAAATGTCCAACAATTTTTTATACAAATGGCATTCGAGATGCTACAAGAAGCAATCTAGGTGATTTAAAATTGATTCCAAATATGGAAAGTTTTCGAGTTCAAAATAAGGAAACTACACCAAATTTGGAAAATTGAGCTTAAAGTGTAAGGAGATGCCATGGGAAATCATATTGAGGTTGTTCAAGAAAAACAAAATCATTCAAGTGCCAACATGGAAGGTTTTCCCAATATGGAAAGTTTTGTCAGTCTGGTCATAGGGTCCCAAGCAAAGCGTCTGAAGGAGCAACTCTAAATTTATATTAAAAAACATGTTGAAAGTGGGCTATCCAAATATGGAAAGTCCATATATGGAAATGTTGTGGAGCCTAAGTATGTCTACATAATTGGCCTAACATATACTAGTTTGGAGTGTTTGTATTTTTTTAGCGTATTTTGGGTCAAATTTGGGTTTGCTTGTTATGGATTGTTTTTATTTGTCTCCTTTGGGTTAGAATAAGTGAAATGGTCCACATTTCAAGTGGGCCACGTTGGTTTTAGTGACTTTTATTTCAGACTTGGTTTATGGGCTCAATTTAGGTTTTTAAGTTAGAATGTATGGGCCCCTTGTTATTTTTACTTAAGCCCATTCAAACCCCATTAGGTTTAGGTTTAATTAAGCATGTTTTAGGTTTTTGTGGCTATCATATTCACCTCTCCATCTTATTCTCTCTAGCAGCCGCCTTTCTCTCAACATTGAAGATTGACTTCTCATCTCACCCACCTTCTCCACCACGTTCTTCACATCAGCCATGTTCTTTCTACCTGGAGAGGACATTTATTTCAATTTTTAGTGTTTTGTCTTGCATTGTAATGTCTATAAAAAATGCTATTTTCTGATGTAATGCTGGTCAGTTGTAATTTGAAATTTTCAGATTTGAATAGAGAGAGTTTTTGCTTTCTTTTATGTTTATGCGCAAGGTGTTCTTATTGACTGCAATTGTGTTTCTCTTTTGTTATCAATTTTAATTCCTATTTTTTGTTTTTTTGAGTGCTTAATTGATTGGTGTTCAAGGGGATTTCTAAAAATTAACTTAAGTTCTTTTCATAAATGTTCTTGGGTGTAAGAACAAATCCTAATATGATTGCTTTTTTAGGAAACTAATTCTAATTTGGTAACGAGTCCTAAGGGTCGATTAAGGGTCTTAGGGTTCTGCATCATTTAGTATCAGAGCCTTGATTCCAATCAAGTATTTATTTTTTATTGACTAAAAAACAAAATTTTCATTCTATTTGGCTTATTTGCACCAAAAAACAAAAAATCAAGATCTTACATATCCAAAAACGTGCAATTGAGGTGAACCACTATTGCTTCATTTTTGTTGGCTTCAAATATACTGAAATCCATTAAAAGTTCAAGGGAAAATGTGATTATAGCTGCTATTTGGGTGTTTTAAATTTCAGAACTGTTGCTTCGTTTTTATTGGCTTCAAATATACTTAAATACATTAAAAGTTCAAGGGAAAACGTGATTGTAGCTGCTGTTTGGGTGTTTCAAATTTTGGTACTGTTCGTATCTGATTCATTTTAATTGAGTTTGATTGTTGGCAAAACCCAGACTTGACATTTTTTTTAAGTGTTTTGAGTGATAATTTGACGTTCCATTTGGGAATTTCAAGTTTCTAATATTAAATTCCAGATTTGTCATTTTCTTGCATCCTTTAGTTTCCTTTTATTGAATCTGCCCATTTGCATCTATTACATTAAAAAGGCTCTAATAATAATTCATTGCTGCGTTAAATAAAAAAAACGTCATACACTTATTGGTAATTCAAGTGTGTGCTTTCAATTTGTTGTTTGCATCAATTGTACTTCTAGTATTTTGTGTGTTTTCATTCTTTGTTTAGGATTTCCTTACAAATTCTTAATTAAAATTGGTTGCATTAAGACATTTGATTGTTGTATGATTTGGCTCTTAAGTATAAACATCGAAAGATTGCTTAAGTGGTAAAAGGAAAGAGTGTGTGAGCTCAAAAGAGGGAAAAAAAAGCCAAGTTTAAGTGAAAACACGAGAGGTATGTTATTACTATGAGAGTAAACATATGAGGGAGTGTGTTGTGAGGAATATTTTGTTATTATATTTGTTGAAATTTTAGATTGAACATGGATTTTCAAGAAAGTGGAGTTGAGAAATAAGACCAAGCTTTCATTCTAAAAGGTATACAGCAGGAGTTCCAAAGAATGCAAATCATGATGAGGGTTATGAATGAAAAAATTGACAAGGGGGTTGCCCGAAATGTTCCAAGTTCGAGAAGACAACCAACACTTCAAATTGATGATGAATATAATGAAGAGTTTGATGATGAAGCCACTATGATAAATGAAGGTAGAAACTATGGAGGAGCAAGGAGGGGTCGAAATGATCTTGACAGCAACCTAGGGAGTATCAAAATGAAAATTCCATCGTTTCTAGGTAAAAATGATCTCGATGCATACATGGAATGGGAACGAAAGATGGAGCTTATTTTTGAGTTTCACAATTACTTAGAAGAAAAGAAGGTAAAGCTTGCTGCCATAGAGTTTAGTGAGTATGCCATTGTATGGTAGGACCAATTGATCATGAGTAGAAGTAGAAATAGAGAACATCCTATCCAAACGTGGGAGGAGATGAAAGCCATCATGAGAAGACGTTTTGTTCCTAGCCACTATAGTAGGAAAATGCATCAAAAATTGCAAAGCCTTGTTCAAGGATCAAAGAGTGTGGAGGACTACTATAAAGAGATGGAGATAGCAATGATAAGGGAAAATGTGGAGGAAGATAGAGAAGCCACCATGGCAAGGTTTCTCAATGAACTCAACAGACATATTGCTAATGTAGTAGAGCTTCAACAGTATGTGGAGATAGAAAACATGGCACAAATGGCCATGAAAATAGAGAATCAATTAAAGCGAAAGGGAATTGCGAGGCCAGCCAACATATATTTGACTCAAAATTTCACATAGAGGTCAAATTGGAGGAATGATAATAAGGCTGCCAAATTAAAAAGAGATGACAAAACCAAGTCAAAAGAATCATTTGACAAAAAAAAAACAAAGGTATTTCTACTTCGCACACTAATAGAAATAGAGATATCAAATGTTTTAGATGCTTAGGATTTGGTCATACAACTTCGCAATGCCCAAACAAAAGAGTAATGGTGATGCATAGTGGTGAGGTTAAAAACGATAATGAGAGTGATGTCGATGATGAGATGCCTTCCTTAGAGGATTGTACTGATGGGGAGTTACCAATGAAAGGTATATTGATGGTGACTAGGCATGCTTTGAGTGCACAATATAAAGAAGACCAAGAGGGGGTGAGACTCCAATGAGAAAATATCTTTCATACTGGATGCTTAGTTAGTGGGAAAGTATGTAGTGTGATTATTGATGGGGGTAGTTGTGTGAATGTGGCTAGTTCATTATTTATTGATAAATTGGGACTATAAACCACTAAACACCCCCAGACCTTATAAATTACAATGGCTTAATAATAGTGGGGAAGTGAGAGTCCAAATACAAGTGAGGGTGCCATTTACAATTACGAAGTATAGTGATGAAGTTACATGTGATGTGGTTCCAATGCAAGCTAGTCATATGTTGTTGGATAGACCATGGAAACGAGATATGAGAGTAATGCATGATGGGTATTTGAATAGGTGTGTAGTGGAGAAAGAGGGCAAATGGTATATACTTTTACCTTTGACACCAAAACAAAATTTTGAAGACTAAATGCAACTTGAAAAATCCTATGATGAATTTGCACAAAAAGAGGCTGAGCGAAAAAGACAAAAAAATGAGAAAGAAAGAGAAAACAAGGAGAAAAAGGAGAGTGAGAGAAAAATAGAGGGCAAATCTATAGAGAAAAAGAATGAAGATAATTCAGCCAATGAGAGAAAAGAAGAGAGACAAGTGAATTTCTATGCAAAATTGAGGGATGTTAAGAGAGCTTTGATGGCCAAGATGCCAATGTTTGTACTTTTGTACAAAGGGGCTTATATTTCAACTAACGATCTTGACTCTACTTTGCCTAGTGTTGTGATTGATGTTTTGCAAGAATATAACGATGTCTTTCCTAATGATTTACCCCAAGGTATACTTCCTTTGCGAGGAATTGAACATCAAATCGATCTCGTTCCCAGGGATATCATACCAAATAGACCAGCCTATCGAAGAATCCCTATGGGGACTAAAGAATTGCAAAAGCAAGTGGAACAGGATTTGGAGAAAGGAAACATAAGAGAGAGCTTAAGCCCATGTGTAGTACCCATTTTATTGGTACCAAAGAAGGATGAAAGTTGGTGTATGTGGGTGGATTGCAGAGCCATCAACAAATAATGGTAAAATATCGACATCCTATACCTCGACTTGATGATATGTTGGACGAGTTACATGGCACGTGCATCTTTTCTAAAATTGATTTGAAGAGTGGATATCACCAAATTAGAATGAAACCGAGTGATGAATGGAAATTTTCCTTTAAAACTAAACATGGATTATATGAGTGGTTGGTAATGCCTTTTGACTTAACTAATGCATCAAGTACCTTTATGCGTTTAATGAACCATGTTTTACGAGAATGTATTGGCAAGTTCGTAGTTGTCTATTTTGATGACATTCTAGTGTATAGCAAATCTATTGAAAAACATTTCATGCATTTAAAATGTGTGTTTGATGTGTTACGCAAATTTCAATTGTATGCTAATATGAAGAAATGTACATTTTGCATTGATCGCAAATATTTTCTTGGGATATGTGTTGAGTGCAAAAGGAATTGAAGTAGATAGAGAAAAGGTAAAGGCTATACATAAATGGCCGAAACCTAAGAATGTTAGTGAGGTAAGGAGTTTTCATGATCTGGCAAGTTTCTATAGGAGATTTGTCAAAGATTTTAGCGCAATTTCTACCCCGTTGACTAAAATCATGAAAAAAGATAAGAGGCTTATTTGGGGTAAAGAGCAAGAGCATGCATTTGCATTATTAAAAAATAAGTTGAGCAATACACGATTGTGGAGGCCACCTAATTTTGAATTAACTTTTGAAATCAAATGTGATGCTTCCGGGATTGGTATAGGTGCTATTTTGGTGCAAGAAAAAAGACCAGTTGTTTAGTTTAGCAATAAGCTAAATGGAGCACAACTCAACCACTCAACTTATGACAAAGAGCTATATGCGTTGGTGAGGACATTAGAGACATGGCAACATTATCTACTACCTAAAGAATTTGTAATTCACGCCGAGCATGAATCATTGTGCCATTTGAAGGGGCAAAGCAAGTTGAATAAGAGACATGCGAAATGGGTGGAAATTCATTGAATCCTTCCCATATGTGATATAATACAAGCAAGGAAAAGAGAATGATGTAGCTGATGCGCTCTCTAGAAGGTATTCTTTGATTTCAACTCTTTCTTTTTAAGTTGTTGGGATTTGAGCATGTGAAAGAAATGTATGTGCTTGATGTTGATTTTTCAAATGTGTATGTTGCTTGTGAACATGCTGCGTTCCATGATTTTTATAGGCATAAAGGATTTCTATTTAAGAAAGGGAAGTTATGTGTGCCTAATAGTTCAATTCGAGAATTGCTTGCTCGTGAAGCACATAGCAGGTCTCATGGGACATTTAGGTATAGAAAAGACATTGAGTATATTGCATAAGCATTTATTTTGGCCAAAGATACACAAAGATGTTGACAAAACCTGTTCACGTTGCATATCATGTAGGCAAGCTAAGTCTAAAGTTCAACAACATAGGTTATACATGCCATTACATATTCCTACTCATCCTTGGGTTGATATTTCGTTGGGCTTTGTTTTGGGGTTACCGAAGACTAAGAAAGGATGAGACTCAATTTTTGTTGTAGTGGATCGTTTTTCTAAAGTGGCTCACTTTGTTCCATGTCAT
Organism: Erythroxylum reticulatum; assembly: GCA_025504915.1. Classification (NCBI taxonomy): domain Eukaryota; kingdom Viridiplantae; phylum Streptophyta; class Magnoliopsida; order Malpighiales; family Erythroxylaceae; genus Erythroxylum; species Erythroxylum reticulatum. Next base: position 1,888 of record JANSVA010070689.1, on the reverse strand, counting down.
AAAACTGATGATGCATCTCACATTGACGATTTGTTTTTCCACGAGGTAGTATGTTTACATGGCATTCCTAGAACTATTGTATTTGACTGAGATGTTAAGTTTCTTAGTCATTTTTTGAATGTACTTTAGTCTAAACTTGAAACTAAGTTGTTATTTTCTACTTCACCACACCCTCAAACTGATGGTCAAACCAAAGTAATGAACAGGACTCTTGGTACCTTGTTGCGTGCTTTAATTAGAAGGAATGTAAAGACTTGGGAAGAACTTTAGCCATTTGTTGAGTTTGCTTATAATAGAAATGTACATTCTTGTACTAGTTTTTCTCCTTTTGAGATTGTGTATGGGTTTAAACCACTAACCCCTTTGGATCTTGTGCCTATTACTTTAAGTGAGATGTCTAACTTAGTAATACGCACCACAGAAGGATTGATGTCGATTTAATGATGTTTTCGATGTGTGTTTTTGTTTTGGTGTATTTTGGCCTTGAGGAAATAAAAAGGATGGAAATTTCGAATTCAACAATCAAGAAAATAAGGATATGTAAGGTTTGATTTCTACGACACCTCTTGGAAACTTGTTCTAATCAATCCCGATGATCAAATTAAAACTAAGAAAAATGAACAATCCACACAACAAAATTGGGAAAACAATTAATAAGTGAAATATGGTTCGAAAGGTACAAGAACATGGGAATAATGTTTCTCCCTATTGAAGCCGACGTCACTCCAACAATTTAAAATCTAAAAAGTTTCGAAAATTTGACCTAAAGACACATATTTATACCTAGGTTAAATAATAAAAGGTTGAGCTAAAATACATGAAAGTCCAAAATAAAACGAAGTCTAAAAACTAAATAAATGAATCTAATGCGTGGCGCCACTAATGAATCCATATGCTCTTGGGCTTAAGTGAATTAAATAGCCCACTCCCACTAATAAAATAAGTGGCGCATCAAACTTTTTTTTGAAGAGAGGCACACCAAAAACTCCTTGGGCTTAAGTGATGAAGCATTAAAATAGCCCAAATCTTCTCGTCTTCAAATCCCAAGTGTATCCGATCCAAAGATTTGAGTTAAATTGATTATTTTGGGATCATGTCCATTAAACTCTCCTCCAATAGGCTTGGAGCTAGCCACCCTCTCTAGATAAAAGCCCACATGCGTGTAAAGAACCTTTTTAAGTCTCTTGGCCCTAGCATTGGTCATGGGCCCTTCTAGTATGGCTAGCTCTCTGCCTGGTCCTGCTCAATGGTCCATGGTCTCGCTAACATCACTTAGATGGGCTTAAGAAGGCTGAAATGGTTAAGGCCATTCACAATAAAGCATGAGAAAGGATTGAGAAGAGAAATCCACAAGTTGCTTCCTAAGTGAACAAAGGAAGGTGCATGGTAACCTTTGAACCAAGAGATTGGGTATGGGTGCACATGCGCAAGGAAAGATTTCCTTCCAAGCGAAAATCTAAATTGGATGTTCGTGGTGATGGACAATTTCAAATCATTACTAAGATCAATGACAATGCATACAAAGTTGATCTTCCTGGTGAGTTTGCTATTTCTAGTATCTTTAATGTATTTGACCTGTCTCTTTTCGATTTTGATGAAGGTGAAGATTCAAGGATGAATCATTTTGAGGGTAGGGGAAATGATACAAATGACGTTGAAGACCCTACAAGAAGAAATCTAGGTGATTTAGAACTAATTCCAAATATGGAAAGTTTTTTGGGTTCCAAATAAGGAAATTCACCAAATTTGGAAAATGAAGCTAAAGCACAAGGAGATTGTTGGAGCTATGTAAATATAGTGCCCTGGAAAGCAAGTTTATTTACATGTAACTTTATCTTCTTCAGTTACAGTTTTGTAATGAAAATATTTATTATTAATAAAACAAAAG
>JANSVA010070669.1:0-11936 GCA_025504915.1 Erythroxylum reticulatum | reverse complement strand
TTCCCATACATCTCTATGTATATGTATATTACTTACAAAAGAATCTTGGTTCCTTTTAACTAGATATATAATGCTCAAACAAATAAAACCAACACTTTTGTTTTATTAATAATAAATATTTTCATTACAAAAACTATAACTGAAGAAGATAAAGTTTCATGTAAATACACTTGCTTTCCAGGGCACTATATTTACATAACTCCAACACCCATTTTCTTACAAAAATAAAGACCAGGTATAAAGCTTGATAGAAATGACATTGACAGAATTCCAATATAGATTAACTTCCATAATGTACTGATATGTGTTTAATTGTTGAAACATTTAATCAATTACACTTAGCGATTAATGATACAAAAATGCTTAAGACACTCACTTTAATTCATATATGATTTTAGGTACAATTTAGAAGCAAAGAAATTAAAGTGAGTCGAAAGTACTACATTTGGGCCATTTTTGAAGAACACTACTCACTTTTCTTTATGGAGCGAGAAGAAAAAATTAAAAAACAAGGGAAAATGTACAAAGAAGATGAATTAAAGTTGCTTAGCTATGCATATCCTTTGCAAGAACCATGCATCAGGTGGATAGCCAAAGCATCAACATGGCAACAACAAATTTGCAAAATGTGCCAGCAGGTGGAAGCATAAGGAATCACCAAAACAGTACGACATAGTAAAGAAAGCAACTAGGTGGTTTCAGCTAGGGACATATGATAAGGTGTGAAGCATTTTTTTAAGAGACCGATTAGAAGGCTAAGAGTTAAGTATTTTTTATTGTTTTGTTATTTCTTTCTTACATTAGAAATTGATTGTGTTATCCTATCTTAATTGATTTGTGTAATACGCATGGATAATCAAATTTTCATTATTGTTCGATTATTTGTGTATGAACCCATTGGCAATTGTAAAAAGATGATTTTAATGCATTCATTGAATTATTAATTACAAACCCATTACTAGAATTTTATTATAATCTATAATTGTTATGTTGAAATTCATATGTAACAACTAATGATTCATAATCATTAACGATAACATAGCCTAGGTTAAATGACGTATTGTATGTGGTTGTTGTCTTTATTAATCGGTTTTCCTAATTCATAATTCTACTGCCTAATTAATTCTAAAGATCGTATCCTAGGTTATTCGATGGTTAGGTTTAATTAACGAACATATCTTGATTAAACAAAACCTAAGGAAAACTTGGGTTAATTGTTAACTCACAATTAATAGTTGCTACGAGAGGTTTAAAAAATAAATCAAAGAAGTATACTTAATTAGGGTGTAGGCCAAGATTGAACTAAGGAATGGGTCCCTACTGAATTTCCCACTTTTATCATTTTTCGCATGTTTTCTTAATTTAGTTTTATTAGTCTGGTTTAATTTTATTTTCTTGTTTAAAAAAATCTAGAACCCCCCGTTAAACCTAAATACCAATTACTTTATTTCATAAACATTACACACACTCTCTGTGGGATCGACCTAAATTCACCAATGTTATAGTAGTAGCCTAGTTATTTTATTTTGACTAGCATTATGATGCGCAGTCAGTTTTAGCATCGTTGCCGAAGAGTGTGGTGTTTTAGTTTTTGTTTGTGATTTAACTGGTGTTTTGTATATATTTGTTCGTAACTGATTTTTTTAGTTATTTTGTGATCTTTTCATTTTTTTGTATTTATAAAATAAATAAATTTAATATGGACGGAAGTAATTTCTTTTATAACTCATATTCCCAATCCTATAACAATGTTTAGACTGATCAACCTAGCTTTTGTTATGGATGGAATAATCATCAGAATTACTTCCATAATAGTTTGTAGGATACACAGCAATTCCTAGTTGACCAAAAGTTTCTTGTTAAAACTCAGGCACAACTCTAGAAGAATTCATGAATGTTCTGACTGCTAATAATCTCCAATTTCAACAGAGCCTATAATAGGATATACAATAATTCCAACAGAATATGCAACAACTATTTCAGCAAGGTGTACAGCAAATCTAATAAGATGCCCTATAATTCCAAGAAGATGTTTTGCCTCGATAGGGAGATAACAATCATCTGGAATCGTAAAGCGAAGAGCTACAGCCATATCAACCCAAGGTATACCCAATGGATGTTTGTGCAAAAACTTTACAAAGTGATAAGGAGCTTGAAAATTTTGAGGTCAATCCTCAACGAATTACTTGTGTCGAAGAAGTTGAGAAGGAGCTCAAAGCTGAAAGGGACATATCTTTTAGTTCAGAGGTAAGTACTAAGTCCATGATTATTTTTAGACTAACTCTTTACCTTTATATAATGGATTAAAGGAATTAAATGATGAACACAAAGGTGAAGAAGTTTGAAATATTTCTAGAGTGTATAGACTTAGTTGAGATTGAAAATATAAGGATAAGGAAGATGCTGAACGAGGATGATGATCAACTAAGGCCCTATCCAGAACTACCTCAGGTGGAAGTGGCACTAACTATAATACCTAAAGATTACAATTTCGTCACTTGAGGAGAAGGAGTCGGGCCAGCAACCTTAAACAAGGGCGCTTCTTGGGAGGGAACCCAAGGGAAGTAAATTACTTTTCTTTTACATTTCTACATTAATTTTTATATGTATGTGTGTTTTTGAATTTGTTTGTTTTACTTTTTATATGCATTACTTGTTTCTATTACTTCTAGGACTATATAGTCATGATTAGAGTATGAATTGACTAGAGAATTTCATCGTAACTTTAGTATGTATTTTTACTCTTATGATTGCTCGATGTGAATTATCTTCATAAGAGTAGTGAGTAGTGGTAGACAAAGTCGGTGAGATTTTGAACCATATTTAACTAACACATTCATATCAATCTCATTTTCTTTTGATAATGTTTGACCTTCATGACATCTAAATCCTGATTTTTCCTTTAATTTTTTTTTCGAGACCATATGGACATGATTAAGCATTCTTTGCTTTTCTGAACTAAATTAGCCAAATAGCCTACCTATTATATGATTTTCCTTTTGCTAAGCCCCTTTGAGCCTATTAGCCTTTCTTTCTGTATCAACCATATTACATGCTTTATACTTAACTAAATGTCCTACCCAAGCCATAAAACTGGTGGAATATTTGTGATTGGTAAGTTTGTGGATGTACAAAAGTGTAAGTATGGGGGTGCATATATGTGTGGGTTGGTTAATGTTAGGATGTTTTATTATATGTTATCATTAAAATTCCCATGTTATTATAGTTTCTTTTAAAGAAAAGAAAAAGAAATGCATATGAGTTTACAAAGAAAAAGAAAACAAAAGGAAGAAAAAATTAAAAATAAATTTATCAAAGGAAGAAGTGCATATGAGTTTACAAAGTTATTCATAATTAATGCATCTTCCTATAGTTTTAATGAATGTGTTATTTGAATATGTTGAATATGAGGTAGATGTTAGCTTGGAAGATTCACTCATGTGGTTTCAATGTAATATCATTAATTGTATGAGTGTTTCCTTCGGATTAGTATATACTTCATGTGATTTGTGTGAGAGAGCTAAACTAGATTGTGAAATATAAGTGTTGCATTTGTCATAGCTGATCGTTCCCAGTTTTGTATGAATGTTAACCTATGCACTTGGAGGTATAATTGATTGTTACATTTGTTTCATTAGCTTAATGACTTTCATATGCTACTTGACCTAAATACATCTCACCTTACCTTTACCTACATTACAACCTTGAAAGGTCCTTTGATCCATGATTTTGTATGTGACCTTAGTGGTGGAGAAATGAAATGATATGCAAAGTTGTGGATTATCATGGTCATGAATGGTGTTGAGTGTACCTCTAGATAAATTTATTTATACACATTTCTTGAGCCTACCATTAGATTGCTCAAATTTTGAAGATTATGAATGTTGATTGATCATGAGTAAAATTTTGGAATGTTGACATCTTGATATGATTTTTGAAAGCCACTCATCTTTGTTTGTGATTATCTATTCTTAGAACATATAGGAAATGAGTCAATGTTTTGGGCTCTTTAAGCTTAATTTTAATGTTTTGCCCGAGGATGGTCAAAAGCTAAGTGTGGGGGAAATTGATATGTGTTTAATTGTTGATACATTTAATCATTTACATTTAGCGATTAATGATAAAAAAATGCTTAAGATACTCACTTTAATTCATAAATGATTGTAGATACAATTTGGAAGCGAAGAAATTAAAGTAAGTCAAAAGTACTACATTTGGGCCATTTTCTGAAGATCAATACTCACTTGTCTTCATGGAGTGAGAAGAAGAAAAGTAAAAGATAAGAAAAAAAATACAAAGAAGATGAATTAAATTTGTTCAACTATGCATGTCCCTTGCAAGAACCATGCAGCAGGTGGATAGCTGAAGCATCAATACAGTAGCAACAAATGTTCAAAACGTGCCAGCAGGTGGAAGCATGAGGAAATGCTAAAATGACGCAGCGCATTGAAGAGAGCAACCAGGTGGTTTTGACTAGGGATATCATGGGGGATAAAGCATTTTTCTGGGAGAGATCCACGAAGGGCTAGACGTCCCGAAGTTTATTTGGAGGCGACATTGTTGCCAACGACCCAAGTTAAGTATTTTTTATTATTTTGTTGTTTGTTTCCCTCATTAAAAATTGATTGTGATGTCTTATGTTAATTGATTTGGGTATTGTGTGTGGATAATTGGATTTTCATTATTGTTCGGTTATTTATATATGAACCTATTGGGTATTATGAAAAGAAGATTTCAATGCATTCATTGAATCATTTAATTATAAACCCATTGCTAGAATTTTGATATAATCCGTAATTATTATGTTGAAATTCATGTGTAGCGACTAATGATTCGTAATCATTAAGGATAACATCACCTAGGTTAAATGATGCATCATATGTGGTTGTTGCCTTGATTAATCAGTCTTCCTAATTTGTAATGCTACTGCCTAATTAAATCTAGGAATCATATCCTAGGAATTTCGTGGTTAGGTTTAATTAACAATCGTATCCTGATTAAACAAAACCTAAGGGAAAAGTCAGGTTAATTATTAACTCATGATTAATAGTTGCTAGAAGAGGTTTAAGAACAACAAATCAAAGAAATATACTTAATTAAAGTGTAGGCCGAGATTGAACTAAAAAAATTGGGTTCCTATCGAATTCCCCACTGTTATCAATTTCGCATGTGTTCTTTAATTTTTTTTTTGTTAGTCTAGTTTCATTTTATTTTCTTATTTAAAAAAATCCAAAACCCCCCATTAAACCTAAACACCAGTTACTTTCAATTTATAAACTTTGCACACACACGTTGTGGGATCGACCGAGACTCACCACTACTATAGTAGCAGTACAGTTATTTTCTGAACTTTGCACACACACTCTGTGGGATCGACCTAGACTCACCACTACTATAGTAGTAGTACAGTTATTTTCTTTTGACTAGCATTACAAAACGCAGTCATGTACCATTGGATTTCTAGACTCTTGAGGGATTGGGTTATTTAGTAAGTTCAATTGGAAAGCCTCTGAATATGGATTCTCAAACAGTCAGCAATGATAAGACTTGTTATGCCAAATTTTGTGTAGAAATCAGGAGGGACAAGGAGTCACCTGAAGTCATTTCAGTGATAAAGCTGAATGAGATGGGTGGGTTAACCAAAGTGGAGATATAATTAACCTACCCTTAGAAACCCAAAATTACAACTAGGAAGGGGAGACCTACTAATAAGAGATTCACAACAAGTACTTACCATGAGATGATGAGACAAATAGAGGATACAATAAGCCCTCAGGAGAATATGGGGTAGTACACTATGAGGGTGAATGAGCTTAAAGAAGCTAGAAATAAGGAGCTTAAAATTACCAAAACACATAATAATGATTCTAATAAATAAGAAAATGAAGTATGTGAGAAGACTAATTCCAGTACAAATGAGAATGATATAGGTGAGAAGGATATAAGTAATGAAGATAAGGATTTAAACTATGTAGAGATTGTGGAAGACAACATTCTGTAAAAAATTATGGAGGGACATTTAATATCATCGTGAACATAATCAATTTTAACTGTGGAGAAAAATATATTCTTGTAATTTATCTGTAAATTTTCTCAAACATAATGACAAGATCATAGAGAGAATAGGAGATCCCCAGGAAGTAAAGACAAATAGAAGGATCATCAACTAAAGCCTAGCCCTTAGAGCAACCGTGGATGTTGTTGTTCAATGTCAAGGTCGAGGAGGAGAAATACCAGTGGCTGAAGGATAAAAAGTTCAATAGTAGCAGATTCATCAACTAGGAGGCGCTGGAGCAAGTTAACTTAGGCCAACAAGTTTGAGACCTTGTTAACATTGACATATGGTCCCGATTCTTCGAGATCATGGAACCTTCCCATAAGGAGCTTTTATTAGATGTCCTCTCCATACTCTTTATGAAGAGAGGTAGCTTTGATGGGAATCGACCTAACAAGATCTATTTTTAGATGATGAAAGGCATGTTTCGAATGAGATATTCAGAAATTTCCATTATGATGGTTTGTACGATCAAGAGTATATGGGAACAACAATGTACATGGCACTATATATTGACTTTTTATATGGATTATATAGAGCACAACTACGATCCAAACAAAAGCAAGGCGTTTACATTGTAACATCCTATGCTCAAATACAACCATAATAATCTGAGTCACATGCTAAGCAGTCGGAGTGACAATTAGGAGTCTTAGAGCATGAGTGATGCGATGTCGATTTGCCTAGGACATACACTTTCCCAGTTCATGAAGTGTCAGAATGAAGAAAGAGATGTTGACATATTTTGTGTCATGCCTTATGTGACCCAACTAACACAACAGATGGACTTATTTGATCGATTAGCACCGATGCGGCAGGTTAGCACCATAAAGACACATAACCTTAATATCATGATACATATGTGCATGGTCAGCCAACATCAAGGATCTACAAGTAACATATGAAAACTTATTGGGGAACCTGATAAGATAATAGTGGGAGGCAAAGATAAAGCAGGGCCACCTTTAGTATAGCAGCCACCATAATCATAGCCATTGCCATCTAAGATGCGAGGTGTAATACCAAAGTTAGATGGTCTATGAGGTCCTACAGCTCAGATTCAGCACCAAGCTCAGCTAAAGATAGCAATATTGGAGAGATGATTGGCCTAAATTTTAGGAACTCAGTAGACTCTCTGACTTTAGCAAGCAGAGCTTTTGAAGTTGGTAGGACATTGGATACTTTAGTTAAGTGATGAAACAAGCTCCAGATTACAGTTGGGTGGCTTGGAGAGATAATGTTATTAATAAAGAGTCGTTTAGGAATTGATTTATAGCCTCCTCCATCTTGTGAGGGCACTTCCTCAGCATCTCTCCACTAATATAAGATCATCATCCCAAGGAACCCTCCTTTGTTAGACCAACCAGGATAATATAATTAGGGAGATGTTTCATTTTGTATATTATTTCTTTGTCTTTATTAATTGTATTATATAACATTATACTTAATGATATTTATGTTTCATAATTGTATGTTATTTTTATTTTATTTTATGTTTTTTAAATTAAAAATTGTATTGAAAAAGTAGGAATAACCAACATTCTTGGAGAGCTTCTATACTCTTTTTAGTATTTTAGAATAATAGCCAATATAAAATCGACATCATTCAATCAACTTCTATATGTCATTCCACCTACAATCACATTCATTATACCAAAACATTGTCATTTGTAACAAAGCTAAGGATCTTCCCCTTTTGTGAATTAAAAGTTCTAGTATTACCTAATTAGGGTTGTGTGATCGGAGATAGCTTCCTTTCTCGACTTCCTCCTATCTAATCAGAGGTAAGAATTTGATCTTTGTTTATCATACCTCTTTTCATCCTTCTTATGACTTGGATTGTAAATCTTACAATTAATGTGTATATCTCCATAGAGGAAATCGACAAGTGAAAAGGAACTCATAAAGGTCTGTTGGTTTTGATTGACCTAGGTTCAATTGGTTAGGTAATATTTTTAACTTCAATCTTTGTTGCTTTTTATGTTATGTACTTCCTCTACATCTCTTCCTTATAAATGTGTTGAGTACATTATGTGCTTAGGTTCGAGTTATAAATTCAGAGGAGCTAGGATAGTTCTATTGCATGTCTGGTTAAGGTTTTTAAGTAGGATGAGACTTTGAGTTCTCTAAGAATTTTTGATACAAACACCTCTTTGGGTGAGTTGGATTCATCAAACCATTTGAGGTTCCTTTACTTCCATAACCCATATAGACAAAGCCCTAAGGGTAGAACATGAATATGTCTATTTAGGTTTCGAGGGGTTATGTGGTTGGTCAATTTTTAAACAACATCTGTGAAAGTGTTCCTAGGATTTAGCCCTAGGCACCTACTAGCTATAGAATCCCATACATTGTTATTATAAGGACATGTGAAGAAGAGATAATCTTTTGTTTTCACATTAGACAAGTTCTGTCCATTTAGAGATAGGGAATTCTATCAATTGTATCCAGTCTATTTAGGATTGTCAACCATAAGATGAAAGATATCGTTGGGGAACCTTGCTCCAAACAATTCTATGCCATTCCACCTTTTATTTCCTACATCTTAACAGATCTTTAGTAACCTTGTTGGTGAGTTTAAGGATGGGTTAAGTCTAATAGTAGAATATGTCTTGAGAGTTAGGTTAAGGAAGATATAATGATTAGAGATGCCTCAAGTTTTGAGGAATATTCCAAGTGCCTTCTATAATTATTGAGTTGAGTTTAAGTTTAACTAAAGCGATGTAGGGACTACTTAGACTGCTATAATGATTTATAAGAGGTCTTAAGTTAGACCGATTATCAAACCAAACATATGTTAAGTTACCATTCCCAATTTTGCAAGAGATTCCTTTTCAGATTTTATCCCTAAACTTCATGATCTAGTTGAGAAAATGAGAGTATAAGGCTGATTTTTTAATGCTCCATAGGATTCTTTCTTTGAGAAAATAATAGTGGAGCCATTTCACCCAAAATGAGTTTTTATCCATGAGAATCAACTATAATCTTTTCAAAATTAGGGCTTGATTTATGATTTTGATAGAAGTTATGTTTAAACCACCTTCATCTTTGGGACAACAGATATTAGCCCATTTCACTTTAGTTGAACCTTTTACACCATTTGGGTGATTCTATAGAAAGTTCTTAAGCATTTTTTCAATGGTTTTGATGACACCTTAAGAAATTAAAAAGTGAGAGCTCCAATAAATATGAAGAGAGTTTAACACTAATTTGATGAGTTGCACCTTCCTCTCATAGGACAAAGACTTATTAACCCACGAACTGATCCTTTTTTGTACTTTCTCTAAGAGTGGAATGTATTCTACATATGAGAGTCTTTTAGTAGAGACTATTAGTCCAAGATATAATAGAGGTGTATGTTTAAATTGCATTCCAGTTGATTGAGACATAAGAGGTCCCAAGGCAGTAGCCTTTTTGGACAAAAGAAAATGACTTTTTGTTGCGTTAAAATAGACCTAGAGAATTTTTTGAATTTGTTAAGAGTTTCCATAAAACTTTGTATAGAGTCCATAAAGGCCTTGTAAAATAAAAGTAGATCATTTGTAAAGCATAGGTTAGTCAAATCAATGCTTCTGCATTTAGCATCGTATATAAACTTTGGATTTTTTCACACTTCATGCTTACTAAGAGAGTTAAGAGTTTCCATACAAAGGATGAAAACACAAGGGAACAAGGGGTCCCTTTGCCTAAAACCTCTTGATGCCTTAAAAAGTGTGGTAGGAGTGTCATTGATCAAAATGGACAAGGAGGAGGATGAGATTTGATTGAGAAAACTTCTATTTTTGTATTTTTCTACTAGTCTTACGAGAAGATTCGAGTCAACTGGTGAGATTTGTTTGAGGTAGAGGGTTTTGAGTTCATCAATAGTGACATTAAAAGTGTTAGGAGTACCTAGAAGATCTTTAAAGTACCTTACTACCTCCTTTGGATTTCCTATTCTATCTAAAGACTTACACCATCTTTAGAAGTTATAGAGTGGATTTTTTAGCAATTTTTCCTCGCAAGAATGGAGATGACAAAAAATCTAGTAAAGTTAACCCCTTCTTTTAGCCAATGTAATCTAGCACTTCGTTGGATAAGAAAACTATAGTTGTGTGTAGCCTTCACGAATTGTGATAACATAAACTTTTCTCTTTCAAGTAGCATTAGATTGGTAGGGTGAGTACCAAGGCTAGCTTTAATAGCTTATAGTTCAAGTCTAAAGGAGTTTAAGGAGGAAGTTGTGGGCCTTTGTATAAAATTTAGGATCTTCAATTCCTATTTGATGACTTTCAGCTTTTGAACACAACAGAACTGCTTGGTGCCTTGGCAATTATGTATTGCTCCTTTTATACATTCCTCATAGAATCCTGAAACATTCACTAGGAAATTATTAAATCAGAAAGGATGATGCTTAATAAATTTTTGGAAGAGATTATCCACTATAAGGGGAGTGTGATCCAAGAAGATTGGATCTTTAAATTTAGTAAGGCTTTCAAGAAAGGTCTTGATCCAAATGTCGTTTACTAGGGCTTGATCCAATTTTGCCTAATGTGCCAAGTTAATTGTTGTTTGCTAGACTAGGTAAAAGTATGTCCAATATACTTATGATCAGTTACTGATCGGTGTGTGGTAGAGTCTTTGGATCACTCCCTTAGAAATCAAATTAAAAATTTAATTCTAAAGATTGCAATATAGAGTACAACCCCAGGTCGTCTCACTTAATTGGAACCTAGAGCAAATGATCTAAGCTAGCCTAATCGTCATGAAATGCAAACTAAATTAGTTAAGAGTGGGGCTTTTAGATTATTTTCATTAAATTAAATGAATTGAACTAAATGAAAGGAAAGTGTATAAGAAGGGTGTTTTGGGACTTTTTGGGAAATAAAAAGTGAAAACTCAAACAAGATCAAATGCGATAAAATCCTCTTAAAAATGAGCTTTGGCTATCATCGTTCAAAACAAATCTTTTGGGAGTGAAATTCACTAAGTTCTCGAATGATAAACCTTAAAGAACTCTTTAAGTCGAGGGTTTTAATCAATGAACTCCATTTCTTAAAACTTTGTTGATTGCATCTTAGTGTGTGTAATGGGCAAGTTAATGTAGGTGGTCAATTTGGATCAAGCATAATCTTAATATCAAACACAACTAGGCAGATAAAAGCGAATTAACACAATCACCAAAAAGACATCTATGAAACTTCATATATTGAGCATCCAATTTCTACATAAACAAATCCATAACACAATACATTGTTCAACTCTTGATTAAACTCTAATCAAGAAAAATCTAACTACAAAGCATAAATCCTAACTTAGGAGTTTATAACAATGTAGTCGAATATGACAGTGTAAAACTACTCCCTTCTGAAGCCCATCAAACTCAAGCCATCGCTATATTAGCTAAGCATCGCTCCGAGAGCACTCAGAACTGTAGATACACCGACAACATCCATGGAAGCAACAACCAAATGGTGAGAGCAACGATGAGAAGTGTAAAATGGGTGATGGATGAAGGTCGAGAGTGAGAGATATCTGTAAAGTGTTGTCTGCATAACCTAATTTGGCATGTTTTTAAATGTTGGGTCGCTGGTTGGATCAGAATAGTGAGAGATTTTCCCAAATATGTTCAAGTTTCTTATGTTTCGCCGTGACAATAGGCAAGCTTACTGCGGCGTTGCGTGTTTTCTGGATCCTTCATCGCTGTGAGAGAATTAATCTTCGTCACGGCGAACTTTTCCCGAAAATTTCTCTTCATTCTTCGTTCTTCATCGCGGCGAACTTGTCACGAAGGGTATGATCTCGCATTGACTTCAATTTACCATGTTGACTCCCTTCTCCTTGAGGATCCTACAATCAAAAATAGTAATTTGCAGTATCAATTGTTCTTAGAAAACTTAAG
>JANSVA010070641.1:0-11938 GCA_025504915.1 Erythroxylum reticulatum | reverse complement strand
GAGTGAGGGGAAGAAGAGAAGAAAAATACAAAGAGAAGAAGAGAAGGAGAGAAAAGAAGAGAAAGCTAAGCTAGGGTTTCAATTTTCTTAGCTTTCAAGAGAGATCTTGAAGAGTTTAAAGATCTTGAAGTCAAATAAGTATAAACATTAACCCGTCTTGATTTGTTGAGTGAAGCATATTTGGTGATAGTTAGAAGTGAAAATGAAGTGAATATGTGTAAGAAGTTGATGATGAATGTGTATATGTTTGTACGTTCTATTATTAGTGTTCATGATCAATCATGGACTATAATTTGGTTATGGATGATAATGAGATGAAATGGAGTAGAGAATGAAGTAGAAAGAATGATTTTTGTATAAGATGTGTTAGGTGTAAGATGTTGGATGTGAAAAATCTGGAAAATGGGATGAAGGCTGGAAACTGCGTATGTTTCTGGACAAGTTCACCGAGGCAAGCTCCTGGCTTCGCCGCGGTGAAGCTGACTTTCTTGCACAAACATTGTTTGGTATTAAAGATGTAGATAGACTTCGAAAACAGGGTCCAACATTGTTTGGTTTCAGAGATTAGGTTTTTCCTAGGCTTAAAAAATGCATAGTAGTATGAATTGTTATGCTATATGATTACTTATTGCATTGTGAATTGTTTTATTTCATTAAAAGACATTCATAACATGCACATGTAGGAAATAAGATTAAAATGAAATGTAAGCTAATCATTAGTGTTTTAATTGAAGGAGTACGATGCCACCTCGTAGAAGGAAATGGGGAGTTCTACAAGGATTGGTTGCACCTGACTCTCTGCCAAGAGAGGAGAGTACTGATGAGTCAGTAGACCCAGGAAATACTGAGGCTTCTATAGGGCTTGGTAGTGGGCCTTTTCAATCACTGATGCATGAGTCGCCAGTTCCGTAGGAGCAAGTGCCTTCATTGGATAAGAGAATGTTCCGGGCTTTTGCTCAGGCCTTTGTCCAGACTATGGGTTAGATGTCACAATCTTCTGCTCCGACCCTAGTTAAGAAAGGGAAGCTCTTTGATAAGATAAGGAAGTATGTAGTAGTAGACTTTTATAGGACTACTGATCTAGAAGAGGTTGAGACTTGGATGAGAAAAATAGAAAGAATATTAGAACAAATGGACTGTGAAAATGAGGAAAAATTTGAATGTATTGCTAGTTTGCTTCAGAGATATGCTTTATATTGTTGGGAAACCAGGGAGTCAGATGAAACCACCAGTGTTGGCATGGAAAGACTTCCTAGTTGCCTATAAGAAGAAGTATCTGTCAGAGGTTTATATTCAGTAGAAGCAGAGGAAGTTTTTGAGTCTCACTAAGAGGGAGATGACGGTGAGCGAGTATGAGCGTAAGTTTACACAACTTTCTTGGTATATAGCTAAGATGATGATGAGTGAGGAGGCTAAATTTCATAGGTTTGAACCGGGGTTGCATTTTTCCATGAGAGAAAAAGTGGTGGTACAGAATTTTTGTGAATTTCAATAGCTGGTTGAAGTGGCATTGAGGGTTGAAAACATCGAGAACATAAAGAGCACCGTGAACAAAAAAAGAAAGAGGAGAGAACATTTTAAGAGGGGAGGTGTTACTCCTCTATTTGAGAGGAGTGCCAAGACTTTCCCTGTGTAGTCTGAGGAGAGGAGCAGTAGAGCAAGGAAGTCCAAACCATGAGGACTTCTGCTGTTTCTTATTAAACCTCTATGGGGGGAGGCAGTAGAAGAGGAGTGGGGGATAAGCCACCCATTCCCAAGTGTGATCATTGTGGCAAGTTCCATGGAGGAGAATGTTACAGATTGATAAGAGCTTGTTTCAATTGTGGTAAGAAAGGGCACATGGATAGAGAGTGCCCTCAGTTTGTGAGATAGGAGAGACCTCAAATGCAAGATTCAAAGACAGTTGAGACTGTGGGACACAAGACTACAATTGAAGTGGGCAATTCTGATGCAGCTAAGAGGGTGAGTCTTCCAGGGAGACCAAGGGGGTAAGCACTAGCTAGAGTGTTTGTAATGACACGTAAGGATGCAGAGAAAGCTCCAGAAGTTGTGACTAGTATGATTAAATGATTTGATGATGATATTGTTGTTTTAATTGATCCGGGTTCTACCCATTCATTTGTTTCATTAAGTAGAACTGTGTGTGGTAGCATTCTGAGCTCATTAGATACTCCTTCAATTGTTAGTACTCCAATCGTCCAATATATTGTGATTAGTCAAGTTTATAGAGGCTGTGAGATATGTATTAGAGGAGAACGATTAGTGGTGGATGTAATGCTATTGAAGAAGGGACGATTAGATGTGATTTTGGGTATGGACACGTTAGAGAAGTATAATGCTAATTTGGATTGCAAATGGAAGATAGTAGGGTTTGAGTTAGACGATGGTAGAAAGGTGGTGCTCATGAGAGACAGAAAGTCAAGCCCGCTTAGAGTTATTTCGACTCTGACAAGCTTAGAGTTATTGTGGCTCTGACAGTAGAGAAAATGATAAGGAAAGGGTGTGAATCATTTTTGGCCTATATGGTAGACACGAAGGCAGTTGGGGGAAGTTAGAAGATATACCTATGGTCATGGAATTTCTGGATGTCTTTCTTGAGGAATTATCAGGACTACCTCCACCAAGGGAAATTGAGTTTCCCATTAAGCTTCTTCCAAGTACTGCACCAATATCAATTCCACTTAATAGAATGGCTTCGGTGGAATTGAAGGAACTTAATAAGCAATTGGAAAAGTTATTGGATTAGGGGTACACTAGGCCTAGCTCTTCACCTTAGGGAGCTCCGATCCTTTTTGTAAAGAAGAAAGATGGATCGTTAAGAATATGTGTGGATTATCGAAAGCTCAATCATGTCACTATCAAAAATGGATATCCGTTCCTATACACAGATGCTTTGTTTGACCAATTGCAAGGGGCAAAAGTCTTCTCCAAGATAGACTTGAGATCGGCTTATCACCAATTGAGGATAAGGGAGTCTGATGTGTCAAAGAATTCTTTTAGAACACTGTATAGGTATTTTGAGTTTTTAGTTATACGCTTCGGATTGACGAAAGCCCTTGCAACTTTTATGGATTTGATGAATAGAGTCTTTAAGTCTTTCTTAGACCAATTTATCATTATCTCTATTAATGATATATTGGTTTATTCCAAGAGTGATAAGGAGCATGAAGACCATTTAAGAATTTCTTTGGAGACATTGAGGAAGAATGAGTTATATGCCAAATTTGATGAATGTAAATTTTGGCTAAAGGAAGTGGCATTTCTTAGACATGTTATTTTAGAGCAAGTAGTGCATGTGGATATGAGAAAAATAGAAGCTGTGGTGAAATGGGAAGCACCTAAAAATGTAGCAGAAGTGAGGAGTTTCTTTAGTTTAGCTGGGTATTACAGGAGGATTGTGAAGGGCTTTTCCATAATAGCAGCTCCACTTACCTAATTGACAAGGAAGAATCAAAAGTTTGTGTGGACGGAGGAGAGGCAAAACAGTTTTGAGCAATTAAAGAATAGGCTTACAACGACACTAATTTTGACTTTGTCTTCAGGTAATGATGGATATATAGTGTATAGTGATGCCTCAAGGAAGGGATTGGGCTATTTGTTGATGCAAAGAGATAAGGCGATTGCCTATACTTCTAGACAATTAAAGGCCTATGAGATAAATTATCCTACGCATGACTTGGAGTTAGCTGCCATAATTTTTGCATTGAAGATATGGAGACATTACTTATATATAGTTACTAATAAGATATTTACAGACCACAAGAGCCTTAAGTATTTGATGAGCTAAAAAGAGTTGAATTTGAGATAGAGAAAGTGGTTGGAATTATTGAAGGATTATGATTTGATGATAGATTACCACCCAGGGAAAGCTAATGTAGTAGCGGATACATTGAGTAAGAAATCTACTATGGCACATGTGGAGATGGTATATTTTCCTTTGTTGAAGGAATTAGCCAAACTTAGAGTGACATTGAAACAAGTCGAATCTAGGTGTATATTGGCTAACTTTAGGGTATGGCTCGTGTTGAATAATAAAGGCACTCAACCAATCCATAACTCCCTAGGTATTTTAGGCACCAGTTTAGATGGAGCAAAGTTAAGAAGATAAGTTGTCGTTTGTATGTCATATCCCCATAACGATTCTGGAAGGCTAGCATAGGAAATCATTGATCTTACCATTTCTAGTAGAGTCCAATTCCTCCTCTTTGCTACACCATTCTATTGAGGTGTTTGAGAAGCTGACAAGTTGGAATCAATTCCATTGTCAATTAGAAATTATTGGAACTCTCTAGATAAGTACTCACCACCTTGATCTGATCGAAGTTGTTTTAATGGTTTGCCTAGCTGCTTCTCAGCTTCAGCTTTGAATTCTTTGAAATTTTCAAAAGTCTCACTCCTTTTATGCATCAAATAGAGCTTTTTAGAAGACTCACTCTAGATTGTACATTTATGGGCCTAGACACATCAGTATATACTAGGTCCAATGTGGATTTAGATCTGTTCCCTTTAGAAGGAAATGAGGCTTTCATCATTTATCCTTCAATACAAGATTCACAGGTGGGTAACGGATCATTATCCAAGCCCATAAGGATCCCATCCTTTACTAACCTGTCAAGCCTTTTCTGATTGATATGACTCATTTTTAAGTGCCACAGATATTTTGAATTAATGCTAGAGTCATTGGATTGTCTTAGTTTTATTAATTTTGTGATGTTTAGTGAGCCTGTCATAGGTCCTATAAAGAACAATCCCTATTTAATTATCACATCGGAAATAAAATCCTTGTTCTCATATATTGAAACAACATTTTCAAAATATAAGGAATAACTAGATTTTATTAGACAAAAAAAAAGAAGTCGTGTTCCTTACAATCATTGGGATGTAATATAAATCCTCCAAAATAACCTGTGATGACTAGGAAAGTCTAAGATAACTATTCTCACTGATTCTGCTGAAACATAGGATCTATTTGCTATCTTAACTTGAAACTGGCCTTTCGGTAATCTTTTCCTTTGTTGTAACCCCTGTAAAGAGTTACAAAAATGGATAGTGGCTCTTGAATCTAATATCCAAGAATCAAATGAATTTGTCACATTTCTAGTTCCTAACAAACTTAGGAAACCCATACCTTGTTTGATTTTGAGGGACTTAAGGTAGACTGCATAGTTTCTTTTCTAGCGGTCTATCTTACCATAATGGAAACACTTTCCCTTGGTGTCCTCTTTATCCTTCTTTTTTATGGGTTGGGCCTTGACCCCTATTTGCGCTTCTTTTTCATTGAACCCTTCTTCTTTTTCTTGCCCTTATCCTTGGGCTTAGAAGAAGATGCTACATTAGCTTCTAGCCTATAAGCCTTCATATTTAATATCTCCTCCATACACTGGATGGTATTCATCAACTCACTCAAGGTGTAATCCTTACTATTGAGCTCATAGTCCAACTTAAACTGTTAAAAAGAAGAGTTTAAGCTTTTGATGATCATAGTCATTTGCGTGTCCGCATCTATATCTGCCACAAGCATCTCAGCCTCCGTAACTGCAGAGATTACCTTAAGCATGTTATCGCGCACCAATTCACTAGGTTTTCACTAGGTTTTTGTCCAAGATTATGAAAGGTTTGGATAGCTTTTACCCTTGCAGGCCTAGTCCTCACACAAAACATCTTATATAGGTGATGGACCATTGCATTAAAAGTTTTCAAACATGCAATTTGCTTTTGCAACATTCTACTCATAGAAGCTAGAATATAACACTTAGTAGTCTTATCAGCATTATGTCATCGTTCATATTGTTAGACTTGCTCAGAAGGTGGCTTGCCACTCAAAGGTGCAAGCTCATTGTCCGTTAATACCTATGAAATTCGTTCATATTGAAGAACAATATCAAGGTTATGTCTTCATTCATTAAAATTGTCTCTATTTTTTAATTTGTTATTAGTTAAGAGCAAAGTGAGTGGATTCATATTGTGGTGATTATGTCTAAAAATATAAATTATTAAAACATAAGCATACTATTCAGCAATATTGGGACTTTGTATAAAATCATGATGCATGTATGTATGATGATACAATGATTATTTTTCTTATCTATAACGAAAAAAGTGACGATGGGCCATCTTATCCATTAAAAGAAAAATTAGGACCCTCCCACTAAAAAAACTACCAAGCATCCTCATGCCTAATTTTTTGAAAAACGTTGTAATTTGGCCTATATATTTATCAACAGAGCTACAATGGCAAGGTTAATGATAGATTATGTTGAGTGTGTAAACATTTGATTCATCCACTAAAAGTACATGCAAATCATGCCTCGATGGGAGGTCACATTCGCTACCAATGAGTGGGTTTATCTTTTAAGAGACACAAACCATGCCAGATTTAGGATTCATGTCCTATGGTAGGGAGCAACACTTCACCTCATGCAAATGGGCCATCACATGGAGACCGTGGACTCTCACATGAGCATCTTCTCCTACTCAATCTTGTTAGTCTTTAAGTTTTAATAAATACCATCTTATCTAGATGCCATTTATTATCCATCCTATATTGTTTCATTATATATATCATACATAATGAATGCATGGCAAAGCCTAGGGTTGGCAATTACTCTAAGTCGCATACTATCATATAATATTACATATTATTAGCATCCATCCATCCATTCATCTTATGAATACATAGGCCACTTTTGATTGTCCATCCTAGAACATAAATAAAATTACAAGGCTTTTAGGCCCAAAACTTTCTTCTTGAACTTGGAACTTCCGCTTTGAACTATTCATCCATATGACCCGGCCCATTCTATAAAAGTGTGTAATAGCATTTTCGTAAAACCGAATTTTGTCACTTTGAAAAAAAATTCCAGCATTTGTTTTTCATCAAAACTGAAACTTTGACAATATGAAAACACAAATTTCAGCACTTGTTTTGGTAAATTCAATACTCAAAAAATTCCATCACTTGTGTTTCATAAAACCAAAACTTTGTTAAAACAAAAAATCCAGCATTTTGGTTTTCATAAAACTGAAAATTTGTTAAAACAAAATTCCAGCACTTTGGTTTTCATAAAACTGAAACTTTGCCAATGCAGCAAAGGATACACCGAAGCCATTACCTATTCTTCTCTTTGATCCATGGTTGCTCCATCTTCAATATTATAGAATTTTATACATGGTACAGTACAAAACCAAAGAAAATAGAAAAATGAAACCAAGAAGAAAACATGACGATGATAGGCCACCCTCCTTGTTATAAACCAAATGAAGAAAACTCACAAGATAAAACTATATTCTATGGACATCCAAAAGATCAACACAAACATCATATATATTTCTATCACATAAAAATATGCAGCATACAAAATTTAATTGCCAACCCATGCATTACATATAGGAAACAAATTCATGCTTAATAAAATGGCTCTAATACCATTTGTTGGATCTAAAATAAAAGCATGCAAGATTTGGCTAAAACGGTAGATTTCAAAACTTTTTTCGAAATCAAAACGTAACAGAAACAACATAACCAAATTAACATGTTTCATCCATACATGATCCGGTATAAGGAAAATAATTCATATAAGAATAAGATGGAAATTATACCGACATCTTGCTACAGCTTTGACTTCTCGCTTTTATATCTTGTCCTTGTCAATGTATCCTCTCTTTATTATTATATACTTGGCCAATTTGATCTACCATTTGTTCTCCTTAGACAACTTGTTTACCAAGATCCTTTAGTGGGAAATGAGAAGAAATCTTAAAGAGATTTTCCTTAGTCGAAAGAAGCCAAAAATGAGACCCTTCTCGTTCAAGTTTCGGCTACGCTATGCAAGAGAGGAGAGAGTGAGTAAAAAATGCAAGAACACCTTCTTCTTTCCTTCTCAATTTCGGTTAAACATAAAAGAAAGAAGTGACGTGCATCCAATGCATCACTTCATTCTTTAATCAATCATAAAGAAGCCAATAAATGAGACTCTTCTCATTTTTTTAAGATGGCTATATGAAAAGACTAATAACCTAAATGACACCCTCTCATTTTCGGTTATGAGATGAAAGAAGGGAGAGAGAATACATCAAATGCACGTCCTCCTTTCTTTAATCAAATGAATGATAAAAGGTTACATTACATGCCATCATTAAAAGACAACCATTAAACCATTTAATGATAAGATCATTATTCCGTTTAAAGATGATGAAGCTTTATAAAAACCATCTTAAATTTAGCAATTCAATGCTAAATGTGCAACTGCCCATTTAGCTATAAGAAACTGAAATATGCCCTCCTTTTTCTTTAATAACTTTGTTTCAATTGAATTAATCTAATTAATCAAATCAAACCAAAGTCTAGCCCAATATTAAATGTTCATTTGGGCTTCTAATTAACAATTAATTAGTATAAGCCCAACATTCAATCATAGGCTTTTAAAACCTCTATTTATATTTCCTACTTTCCTTGAAAACCTTCCTAGGAGCCAAGTGGGAAATCTAATTAGACTTAGATAATTCAAGCTCCATTAAGCCCAAAATTAATTTAATCTCATTAGAATTAATTGCAGCTTATTAACCAAATGTCATTTTACTAAAGATAATTAGTTGAACTCTTGAATTAATAAATATTATAAGAACACATGTTTCAAATAAGATGTCCAATTGCAAACCTTATTATGAACTATATTATAGTCATCTGTACAATAAAGGGTAAAATTACCGTTTTACCCTTATGTTATTTTTTTTAGATCTTCCATTTTATTCTATATCGTGATTAACACACAAGATCTCATCTTGGTGTTAACACTTGATGGGTAGCTAGTCCATTAAACTACTAGCGTCAGTTTAATCACCAATCCCCGTAAAACATCTAGAAGTGATGATATCAC
The DNA here is from genome assembly GCA_025504915.1 of Erythroxylum reticulatum. Taxonomy (NCBI): domain Eukaryota; kingdom Viridiplantae; phylum Streptophyta; class Magnoliopsida; order Malpighiales; family Erythroxylaceae; genus Erythroxylum; species Erythroxylum reticulatum. Next base: position 3,062 of record JANSVA010070641.1, on the reverse strand, counting down.
TATAAACTCTTTATTTGAGTGAATGTTCCCTGATACATGTTTCAATTAATAATTCCAATATGCAGACACTAGACTGATACTATATAAAAATTCATTCGATCATATCAAGAATTATAAACACATATGAGTTTACCACTCATCAAGATTGTGGTTCGTAATATAAAAGAATGCTAAGGTGTATGTTTTAAGATTAAAGTAACCGCCTACTTTATTCTTTAAAACATATGTGATTTTAGATTCATTTGACAGTGCCATTATCGATAGTCAACTACTATCATGATATGAAACTCATCATTACCTTGATGCAAACTCCTTTACTTAGACGGAGACAAATCGAAACACTACAGTCTAAACCATAAGCAAGCGACCAACTTGATTATTCAACTGTGAATCAATTATTTTAGATTCTAATAATATACATGTTTCCCATACATCTTCATGTACATGTATATTACTTGCAAAAGAATCTTGGTACCTTATGACTAGTTATAATATACTCATACAACTAAAACCAAAACTCTTTTGTTTTATTAATAATAAATATTTTCATTACAAAAAGTAATTGGAAGAAGGTTAAGTTATATGTAAATACACTTGCTTTCTACGACACTATATTTACATAACGCCAAAAAAGGTTGCTTGGACTTTCACAATCAACGTACATAGACAAGATGCTAAGGAGTTTTAGTATGGAGCAATCTAAGAGAGGGTATCTTCCTATGACTTATGGGATAACACTCTCGAAATCTATGTGTCTTAAGACACAAGATGAGAGGGCGTGCATGAATATGATCCTATATGCATCTACAGTAGGATCTATCATGTATGCTAAGGTATGTACGAGACTCGATGTAAGATATGCTCTAAGTGTGATGAGAAGATACCAATTGGATCCTAATGAGGGTCACTAGGTGGCTATCAAGAACATCCTCAAGTACTTGTGAAGGACTAAGGATGTTTTCTTAATATGTGGAGATGGAAATCTAAAAGTGAGTAGGTATATAGATGCTAGTTTTCAATCTGATAAGGATGATTCCAAATCCCAATTAGGTTATATATTCACACTAAACAATGGGGTGGTCAGTTAGAAGAATTCCAAACAAAATACGATTGTCGATTCAATAACCAAGGTAGAGTACATTGTCGCTTCAGATGTGGCAAAAGAAGCAGTTTGGATCAAGAAGCTCATTACTGAACTTGGTGTGGTTCCTAGCAATGATGGGCCTATACAGTTATATTGTGACAACAATAGGGCTATTGCACAGGAAAAGGAGCCAAGGTCTCATCAACAGTCTAAGCACGTACTCCATAGATATCATCTGATCAGGGAGATCATTAGTAGAGGTGATGTACAAATAGAGAGAATTCCCATCGAGTAGAATATTGTTGATCCGTTGACGAAGCCATTGTCAAAGAATAGCTTTGATTCATGTACTCACCTATCTTATTAGATACCAAGGCGATTGGCTTTAGGCCAAATGGGAGTTTTATTAGAGTAGTGCCCTAAAGGCAATCACCTTTAGTGTGTTTTGTACAAACTTGTGTACAAACTTTATTTTCAATAATAAAGAAAGGCATATTTCATTAATTTGGTGTTCATTATTTATGAATTCATATTGATCTATAAGCAAATTAATGAAGTCCATGATATATGACATAGCATAAAGGAAATCATGATGTGATCATACTACTGAGATTTTTATCATGTGTAATTATGTCAGTATCTAAATTATCCCTAGTCATAAGATAATGAGACTGGACATCATTAATCTGAATAGACTAGCACATGTCAAAATCCTTGATTTGATCAAGTAGTGGATCTCAAAAACTGTAAACATGAGATATTTAGAGTTAAGATGTAAATGTTTACTAGAGGTAGTAAGTACATTGGATGACTTACCATGCGATCATCACATGAATGTCCTATTCTAATGTCAGTGATAATCTCATCATAGCAATAGTGCAAGTATCCTTAGACTTGAGGTACTCAAGTAGGATACTGATTTTGTGCTTTGAATCCATTCCTTGTTGCCTTGCAGAGATGCTCATAGAGTGGTGATTGGGTATAACTTGAGGTATTTGAAGGTAATTCACCACTTTTGTGATAGCAAAAGATGATACCCACGGTCTCTTGTCGGGGTCGTTACTTAGAAATCTCTAGTCGGAGTACATGTGTCATGAAGAATGTCTTCATTGACATATAGGGTAATGGGTTTTAGGACGAGAACTGATATCACTTAAACTAGATTTGACGTAGTCAGTTTAGTGAGAGTTGACAATTTGCCCATACTTATAACCAAGTGGAGTATAGCATGGTGAAAGGATGAATTGCACAACAATTATCTATGGGAGGGTTTGTGAGATGGTTCGTGACAAGAACAGGTTCGTTCATCAAATCACTTACTTTTCGGTCAATTGGGGGTCATGACGTGTTGCTAAACACCACTCATGACTTGTTTGAATTAAGTGTTAATCTAAGTAACCAACATAACTAGAAACCTAATAGGTCACACACATAAGAGTGACTCAGGGATTCATAAAATAGTTTTGGATAGAGATCCATTATATGGAGAGCAATAGAACCAATTGGATCCCAATGAGATTGGGATATGTCCGGATGAGATCGTGACATCGATATCGCCGAAATAGGCCTTTGGTATTTCTCCACACCTGGAACCCGATTGGATCGACCCCAGTGTGACTAGACTACCTTAGCGTATATATATATATATAACGTGGAAAAAGAAGAGAGACTTCTTTAAAGTTATGCATTTATTGTCTTTAAATGATAAAAGACAAAAACAATAAAAGACAAAGGCAAGTAAGATAATGAGAATCGTGAAAAAGTTTAAGTAAGCCTTCTTCATGATTCTCACCTCATGCTCCTCATCTTTCTCTTCTTCTTCCTCTTCATTCTCTGTTATGGTTTTGTTCTCTATAGAACAAAGAAGAGAGCTAGCACTCTTGTCTTTGTTCTAGTCACTTCCAAATCAAAAAGTTTGATTCAATTAGTTTCTTCGATCTCTGTATGGATACCATTAGAGACGATTTGTTTTGGTTGT
>JANSVA010070630.1:0-11938 GCA_025504915.1 Erythroxylum reticulatum | reverse complement strand
CTTTATTATGTGGATGGCTATAATAAGGTTCTAAATAGGGTTTGCAATTGGACATAAAATATGTGTTCTCATAATATCATTCAAGAGTTCAACTAATTGTATTTAGTGGAATGACATTTATTTAATAAGCTAGAATGAATTTTAATAAGATTATATTAATTCTAGGTTTATTGGAGCTTGAATTATGAAAGATCAATAAGATTCTCCACTTGGCTTCAAGGAAGGTTATCAAGCTAAGTAAGAAATATAAATGGAGCTTTTAGAAGACCATAGTTGAATGTTGGGCTTACACTAATTAATGGTTAATTGGAAGCCCAAATGCTAATTTAGAAATAGGCTAGACTTTGGTTTAATTTAATTGATTAGACTAATTATATTAAAACAAATTTTTTAAAGAAAGGAGTGACAATTTTGATTTTAATGGACTGATTGTGCAGCTACACATTTGACATTAAATTGCTAAATAAAGATGGTCTTTATTATGGTTTATGATCATTAAATGGAGTTATGAACTTACCATTAAATGGTTTAATGGTTATCTTTTAATGTTGGCATATAACCTATTAGCATTCATTAGATTAAAGAAGAAAAATGTGCATTGTATGGACCATCTTCCAAAACCAAAATTGGTAGGTCATATTTAGGTTAATAGTTTTTTCATATAGCCATCTTAAAGATAAATCACAAGAGTCTCATTTATTGGCTACTTTATGATTGATGAAGTAAAAAGTGATGCATTAGATGCTACTCTCTTCTTCTATTCCATGCATAACTGAAATTGAGTGTGTAAGAAAGTGTTCTTGCATGGTTTAACTCTCTCACTCCTTTCATGCTTAAGTGAGCCGAAATTTGTAAGAGAAGAGTCTCATTTTTGGTTCATTTCTTCTAAGCAAAATCTCCTCTAAACATTTCTTCTCCTTTCCCACAAAAGGATTTTGTTAACCAAGTTGTCCTAGAAGAACAAGAGGTAAATCAAATTGGATGAGGATACAACAACAAGTAGAGGGTATATTGACAAAGGAAAGGATTCAAAAGCAAAGGCTTTGGATACAAGAAGAAGAAGAGGATAATGCAGCGAGGAATTGAAGCTGTAGTGAAGGAGTCGATAATATCACTATCTTGTTTATGTTTATTATTATCCTTATACTATATCATGTATAGATTGGCGTGATGATTTGGATATATTGCTTCCTCTACAAATAAGATTTATAAAAAGCTTTGAAATCTACCAGTTTTCCAAACATGACATGCTTTCTTTTCCCGATCTAACAAATGGTGGGTTGCTTTAGGTGGGTATACCTAAAGAGAGGGGTCGGGTCTAAATAGCTGTCATTGTCTAATTCTAGGACATTGTGTGCTCGAAATATGTCAGTAATGAGATGGAGAAAGGTGATGATGTTTGTGAATTTGGCAGTGGTGATGGAGTCATGCAAGGTGGAGGTGATAGCATCAGCTTTATCGACTAGGCAACCAGTTATTAGTAGGTAGATATGGAGGGCTTGTTGTTTAATCACATAGGCAAGGTGGATAGTTGGGATGACATTGTTGCATACTAGATGGAGCCAAGGACGATCTGTGGGTGAAAGATCAGATCTTTTAAGGTATAATTTGTAATATCTGGGTCGATGCCATTTGGTGCCTTTTAACAGAGGGTGAGAATAACATCATCCGACGGATAGTTATGAATCAACTGATCGTAGTGACAACAGAGAATAGGAGGAAGATTGAAATGGGGATGGATACTAACGGTTGTGAATGCATTGGGTGCTTTAACACCAAGGAAGTTAATTTCCATGGTGTTATGGAATCTAGCATAGGTTTAGAAATGGCAAACGAATTTATCGTTGCCTTAGACGTGGGGTTTGATTAATCCTGTCAGTTGTGAAGAAACAAGTTGGTGCACAAAAGGATTGTCAGGGGGAGCTAAAGGAAAGGGCTGCTCTTTGATAAATGGCCTAGTGTCTACTTTTTCATCTAGTTACGCAAAGGTAAAACTATCAGAAGAATCGAAATCACTAGGAGGGCTAGGAGGGGCAGTAAGGGTACTACGGGTTGGGAGTTTAACATGAGGCATTATTCTGCAAAAGTGCACATCGAAATATAACTTAAACAACGAGTAAAACAAATTATCCTAACAAAATGAATCTAAAAAGGAAAATGGAAAAGAGAATAAAATAATAAACTTAATCTACCTTAAACAATACAAAAACTAAGAAAAAATGAAGACTTACAAAGAGGGAAGAAAAATGCGTAGAGAGTCAGAAGGGAGAGGAAACATGAGGATGGCCTTGGCAAAGACTGAGGACGGAAGGCGAGGGAGTAGGGGGTCGGGGGTGTTTATATAGGGTTTGGGGTGTGAAATGACAAAAATGGACAGAGGGAGTATGAAAGGTTAAGAGAAAATAGAGGTGGAAGGGTAATTTCACCGCATCAATTTGCATAGATTAAACTTTCGTTGCAACAAACTTAACCATAGTCGCGAATGCAGTGAAATATTGATGTTTCATCATGGAGGCATAAACTTACGCCGTGATGGAATTAACCTAAAAGGAACAATGAAGAATACTAGGAAGTTCGCCACGGTGACGTGGAATGCATGCTGCAGCGAAATAAACCTTAGAGGAATAGAAAGAAATGAGGTATATTCGCTGCAACGACGCAGACTTCACACCGAAGCGAAGTTTAACCAAAAGAAACAGGAAAGTTGTAAGGAAATTTTGCCCCGGGGAAATTTTCCTAAGAGCAATATGAAGGAAACAAGGTAAGTTTGCCACGGCAACGTGGACTTAACGCTATGGCAAAAGTTAACCGAAAGGAAAACAAAACAAAGACAAAAATGAGAAAAAATGACTCACATACTCAGTACACTTAGAGATTATATACAAATCTTCACGCACTAGAATAGCTCAAGAAAACAAAGTGAAACACAATAAATCACATTAATTCCCCAAACTTGAAGATGTATCATGCATAGAGCCAAAAGGCATAGCAAACATAAAACGGAAGGAATTATTGAATTGAAAAATTGGTAAATCTAAAAGCTAAACTAATGTCCTACTGAATTGGTTTCTCCCCCACACTTATTCAACAAACTAATGCATCCACAATATCATACTCACTCATAGAGCAAAACTAAGTAAACAAGTGAAGGAGAGAAACAACCTGATGATTACGGAGGTTACTGGTTCTCATGATAGAGCTTCAATAGGTGGCCATTCAATTTGAGTTTGGCTCTGGTCTCTTCATGTAAAACCTCTACCATACCAAAACTGTGCACCTTAGTGACTAAGTACGACCCATCCCAATGAGTGTTAAACTTTCCATGCTTAAAAGTGAAACGAGCCTTGAATAACAGAACTTTGTCCCTTTCCTTGAAGCTCTTCCTCTGGAGAATCTTGTCATGCATCAAATTTGTTTTCTCCTTGTAGAGGTGCAAATTTTCATATGCCTCTAGCCTTAACTCCTCTAATTTTTGCAATTGCAGCTTCTTCTCCATACTAGAAGATTCCAAGTCCATGTTGCACTACTTGGTTGCCTAATATGCTTTATGCTCCAACTCCACTAGCAAATGACAAGGTTTACTGTAGAATAAACGGTAAGGGGACATGCCTATTAGGGATTTGTAGGCAGTCTGATAGGCCTATAGTGCTTCTTTTAGATGTAGGCTCCAATCCTTCTTTGATGCCTTTACCATCTTCTCTAAAATGTGCTTCACCTCTCTATTCGATATTTCAGTTTGACCATCAGTTTGTGGGTGGTATGCAGTGGAGACTTTGTGAGTGACTCCAAATTTGGAAAATAGGTTATCAATGACTCTATTACAAAAGTGTGTCCCCCAATCACTAACCACAGCCTTAGGAATCCCAAACTGACAAAAAATGTTGGACTTAAGAAACTTAGACACTGCTTGCGCATCTTATCTTTTCTAGTAAGTACAACTGCTATCAATTTTGATACATAGTTGACAGCTAAAAGGATATACACAAAGACAAAAGATGGGAGGAAGGGACCCATGAAATCAATCCCCCATACGTCAAAGATTTTGCAAATTAATAAAGGTTGTTGAGGCATTTCATGCTATTTACCTAACCCTCCAAAATGTTGACATTTGTCACGTGATCGAAAAAAGGTAAATGAATCTTTAAAAAGGGTAGGCCAATAAAAACCAGAATCTAGAATTTTCCTAGATGTTCTCCTTGCACTAAATGCCCACCACAAACCATTGAATGGCAAGCTAAAATTATAGAATCGAATTCTTCATTAGGCATGCATTTTTGGATTACCTGGTCACTGCACATTCTCTATAGATGAAGAGCATCCCAAATGTAATGCCTATCTTTGCTCTTTAACTTTTGGGCCTACGCCTTAGACATAGAAGGAGGAGTTAGTCCAGTCATGAGATAATTGACTATATGTGGATAACAAGGTTCTTTAAAAACTAAAGCACATAAAACTGAATCAAGAAAAGAATCACAAATTAGTTTAGAAGAGTCCACTCCCGTGCGTATCATCTAGTAGCCTACTCAAATGGTCAGCTACATGGTTTGTCGCCCCCGCTCGATCCTTTATCTCAATATCAAATTCTTGGAGAAGCAATGCCCACCTTATCAATCTCGACTCTGATTGTGGTTTCCTGAGGAGATATTGAACAACTGTATGATTAGTAAAAATGGTCACATAGGAGTTTCACAGATATGGCCTAAAATTTTCTAAAGTAAAAACTACTACAAACAACTCTTTCTCAGTTGTTGTATAGTTGATTTGAGTTGGATCTAGTGTTTTCGAGGCATATGTGATAACTCTTGCTAGTTTCTCCTCTCGTTGACCTAACATAACTCCTATAGCACAATTAGAAGCATCACATGAAAGCTAAAAAGGCAAGTTCCAATCAAGAGCAACTAAAATGGGAGGGGAAATGAGTATTGATTTCAATTTATCAAAGACATTTCTGTAAGAATCATCAAACTCAAATTTTGTATCCTTTTGTAAAAGTTTAGAAAGAGGTAATGCAATTTTACTGAAATATTTTATGAGCCACCTATAAAATCCTACTTGACCTAAAAATGATCTTATATCTCTAACACAGGTAGGATAAGGCGAAGAAGATATAACCTCAATCTTAGCTTTATCATCTTTAGCCCCTTTGTTAGAAATCAAATGACCTAGCACTATACCTTCATTGACCATAAAATGGAATTTTTCAAAGTTCAAAATCAAATTCTTTTCAATGCACCTCTTTAAAACTTTTGCAAGACTAGATAGGGAAGTATCAAAAGAATCCCCATACACTATGAAATTGTCCATAAAAACTTCCATGCATTCTTCTAAAAATTCACAAAAAACATCCATCACATAATGCTGGAAAATTCCTGGGGCATTACATAAACCAAAAGGCATTTTTTGATATGCAAGGGTACCAAAAGGACATGTAAAGGTGGTTTTATCTTGGTCCTTTGGTGCAATAGGTAATTAAAAATACCCAGAGAAACCATCTAGAAAATAATAATGTGAATTGCTTGCAAGTTTTTTAAGCATCTGGTCAATGAAAGGTAGAGGGAAATGATCTTTTCGTGTGGCGTCATTTAATTGTCTATAATCTATACACATGCGCCACAAATTCTACACTCTAGTATGAATAATCTAATCACTATCATTTTTTATCGCATTTATCCCACTCTTTTTCGGCACTACATGTATTGGACTGACCCACTCACTATCAGAAATGGGATATATGATCCCAGCACTCAACAATTTTGGGATTTCTTTCTTAACCATGTCTAAGATAAGTGGGTTCAGTTTCCTTTGGGGCTACCTCACAGACTTTGAACCCTCACTCAATAAGATCCTATATGTGCAAATAGCTAGGAAAATTCTAGGTATATCTGCTAAAGTCCACCCTATAGCCCTCTTATGTTCTTTCAAAACAACAATGAGTCTCTCTTCCTCATTGTGAGATAGGGTATTGGCAATTATAACAGGTAATTGATCATTTGGCTCAAGAAAAGTGTACTTTAAATTAGGGGTTAGGGGTTTCAACTTAATCACAGGAGGTTGCACAACAGAAGGAATCAATTTATGAAGTTCAATAGAGAAAAGATTACTCCCATTTCCTTTAACCAATGACAACTCAAGCTCTATGCGATTAGCTCTACAATCTCCCTTTACTTTGGATGTTGAACCCATCTCATGTTGATCTATGGTGGCAACTGCCTTGGCCAACTTCTTTTGAATCCATTCAATCAAACACTTTTGTTAAGGTACAATACCTCAGTTATTTCCTCATCGATGTTAGTCTTCGTGATGTAGAAATCATGTGAAAAATCAACAGAAAACCTTTCTCGATGGGGATAATCACTTACAATAGAAGATGTTAAGATCACACATAAGTTAGAAAAGTCAAGTGAATGCAACTTAGAATCAGAGGAATCCTCTTTGAATTCAAAATTGGAGCAAGTATCATCAACAACAACATCAACTATATTATCTCCCAAAAGCAAATAATCCTCATTAGGATGTTTCATTAATTAGTACATGTTAAAGCACACTTTTTGGTCTCCTACCTCCATGGTGATAGTACCTTCTTATATGCTAATCATAGTACTAGCAGTCCTTAAGAAGGGCCTACTGAGAATCAATGTAGTATCTTGCACAACTTCAGAAGACATGTCAAGTACATAAAAGTTAGTTGGAAAGACCAAACCTTTTACCTCGACCAAAATTTCCTCTATGATGCCCATTGGACGCCTAAGAGACCTATTCGCCAATTGTAAAACTAAAGATGTAGGCTTTAGACTTTTGACTCGTAATGATGTGTAGACAGCCTTAGGCATCACATTAATGGTCGCCCCTAGATCTAACAAGACTCCTCCTACAGTAACTTTTCCTATGGTGCACAGGATGGAGAAAGATCAAGGATCTGGCATCTTACTGGTATTTGAGGTTTGAACAATGCAGTCACATTTGAGCTGATTTGCACTCTTTCATTCTGTCTTAACTTTCTTTTGTTGGTGCACAAGTCTTTAAGATATTTAGCATATGCAGGAACCCTTTTCACAAGGTTAAGAAAAGGGATGTTGACTTCTACTTTCCCAAACAAATCAATGACATCTTTCTCATGTTTAATATCAGTCATCCTTTTGCTAAGCAAATACGAATTAGGAAAAGGAAGGTCTTTCAGGTTTACCTCCTTGTCATTTGCTTTATGGGCTCCTTGCTTGCTTGATTTCGGGTTGGTTTTAGAATTCGCTTCCTTGCTCTTTAATGGTTTAGACTCCTTTTCACTCTGAAGTGCTCTCTCCTTGGAACTTTTGGACTTCTTGAATCTCTCATTTGTTAAAGGAAATTTTATGCTCTCAATCTCTTATTCATCTTCTCCCTCATCTTGATTTCTGAACCTTACTTGTTTCCTATTTCAGAGGGTTATGGCAGTCAAACTTTTGGGGTTCATAACAGTAATGGAGGGGATGGTTCCACTGCTTCTCACTTGGTTCTCACTCATGTTGTTGGATAATTGAGTGACGTAGGAATTGATATTCTTAGCCTTCGTCTCCCATTGCTCCATTCTCTTTTCTAGAGCATTAAACCAAGGATCATTTTTAGAAGAATCTTGTTGAATTAGAGAGGCTATTGCATTGAATAGGTTGTTGTTCGAAGTCCTTTCCTCCTTCATCAATGCCATCATGTTATATAGAAATTGATTAGTGTTCTCCTTTGGTGGATTAGTTAGAGGTTGCTGTTGGTTGTGGAACTGGTTTGTGGAAGTACCAGCTCCTCTACCTTGTTGAAATCTATTTGGACCTCTTCCTTCTTCATTCCTCCAACTGAGCTTAGGATTTGCTTTCCATCCCTCGTTATAGGTGTTGGAATAGGGGTCCCATTTCAGTTTGGGCCGACCCTAATATACAGCAGACACCTCTTCATAACGACCTAGGCAGACACTAGATATGTGCATTACTGACCCACAAGTATCACAATTGGGTGCAGTAAGATCCATAGAAGGTGTTGGGAGATACACACTCATGTTTTTCAGTTCTACAGTGATGAAGGACAACTGTGAAGTCACTTTACTCTCCAAAGAGTTAACTTTAGACTCCAGACTTTCCATTCTTCTGGATTGGGTTGTCGAAGCTCCCAACTCATGTATGCCTCTGGTATCTCTAACACTATATTTTTGATGATTTAAAGCCATCTTCTTGATCAGATCCTATGCCTTCGAAGCTGTAAGGTTAATCAAAGAACCTCCCGATGCTGCATCCATCATACCTTTATCTTGACTTTTTAGGCCATCATAAAAATACTACACTAACTGCTCATCTAGTATCTGATGATGGGGCCATCTGGACAACAAATCTTAGATGTAGTTCCAATAGTCATAGAGGGACTCATCATAATCTTGACGTGTTGAATAGATCTCCTTCCTTATTGATGAACATCTGGAGGCCGGAAAATATTTCTCCAGGAATGCCTTTCGTAGATTTGCCCAATTATGGTAGGCATTCTCCACATATCTTGGGAGGCTTATATACCACTCCCTTGCTTTTCCCAAGGATAAATGAAAAACCTTCCATAGTACTTAATCAAGTGAAGCTCCCATAGGTTTCATACTCTGACAAACCATAGACAAAGATAGAAAATGGATGTAGGGATCTTCTCCTGTCAAGCCATGAAATTTAGGAAGAGAGTTAATGAACAATCCTTTAACTTTAAAATTCACGTCAAAATTAGGATAAGCAGTGGTAAATGGGTCATAATTCACATCAGAGGTAGTTGCTTCCCAAACGATCCACCCTCTTTTATTTCCGTTGTTCTCACCAACTCGCTCCTACTCCTTATTAACTCCATTATCACCATTCCTAGGTTCATTAGCATTAAGGTTAGGGTTTTGTAGAAAAGCTGGGTTCTCAGCCATTATCACTCCTTCTAAAGATTCACTCTCAATACTTAGCTGACTAGACTCCACTTCAATAACTACCTAGCTTCTCTCTTTTTCTCTCCTCTCCTTTCTAATCTTTCTCAAACGTCTCTCAATTTCAAGGTAGAAAGGTAAAACTTTAGCCTTTTGGGGCATGCACAGGAACAATTCAAATGAAAATAAAATGTAACAAAATTTACTTGCAAGCACACAAAGTCAAATAAAAAGACGAGATGTGATGGATGCAAGTGTGTAGGTGTGTGAAAGTATGTATGCAAGGAAAGTATATATGAATCAAAAAGCAATCAAAGAAATGTTCAATACTATATGGTTGCAAAAATGTTAAGTATGAAAAGTGTAAATAGTTGAGAATCTTTTTTGTTTGTGTTTTCAAAATTTATGCTATGCAAAGAAAATGAAATCCATAACTTGGTTCCTCGGCAACAACACCATTTTTATTTTAACCTTAGTTCGTACCCTTGGAGATCAAATCAAAAATATAATCCAAGGATTGCAATATAGGATGCAACCTTGGGTCATCTCATTTAATCAGAACCTAAACGAAAGGACCTAAGCTAACTTATATGCCATGAAATGCAAGCTAAATTGGTAAGGAGCTGGTTTTGATCTTTGGAAACCTTAACTAAATTAGATGGAATTGTAAGAAAAATGTGTAAAATGTATTATTGGATTTTTGGGAATGAAAACAAAAAGATAAAGACAATGATCAAATGGTGATAGTATCCTCTTGAAAATGAGCCTTGGCCATTATAGTTCGAAATCAATTTTCGATGGGAGTGGAAATCACTAAGTTTCAAATGGGTAAACCTTATTGAACTGTTTAAGTCTAAGGTCTTAATCAATGAACTCTATTTTTTAAGACCTTGTTACATTCCCTTAGTGTGTGTAGTGGGTAAGTCAATGCAACAAGTCACTTTGGGATCCCAAATCAACTCAATATTAAACATAAATATGCAAGATAAAAGAGATTCAACAAGATCGCAAATAGACATATATGAGACTTCATATATTTAAGCTTAAAGTTCTACATAAACAAATCCCAACTATACATTGAATATCCAACACTTGATTAAACTCTAATCAAGAATTTTCAACTACAAATTACAAATTCTAAACCTAGGAGTTCATAAATCATAACTGAACATGGATTAAGCTACTCCCCTTTTAAGTCCATTGAACTCAATCCATTGCTACATCTTCAAGGGGAGAGAGGTGCCTAGCCACTCATAGCTCTAAGAGAATTCAGAACCGAGAACCCACTAGAGATACCTATGACAAAAATTGACGGTGGAAAGAGGAAGAAAATGGTATGGATGAGAGAAGGTGATGGTGTGTGCGTTAAGATGAGTTGTCTGAGATAATGGAATAATAGTATGGAGTGTCGACTCCCTTTATTTATTATAAGTTAGCCTAAAATAGGTCTTTTTCATAAGACGAGTTGATGGATTAGGTTGCACAGTCAGTTTTTCTAAAAATGGTCAGGGTTTGTGCCGATTCGAAGGTTTCGCCGTAGCGAGAGGATCAGTTCACCGTGGCAAACTTTTCTCAAAAAATTGCTTTAGTCAACTTTAGTTTTCGCCACACAAACATTATCTTCGCCACGGTGAACTTTTCCCGAAAGGTCTCTTTAGTAGATCTTCAAACTTCAACATCGCCACGACAAACTTGCCTGTTGCCCTTGTTGACTTGTGATCTTGGTATTCACTCCTTGGCTCTACTTCTTGAATCTCGTATAATGAAAAATAGTAGTTTACAGTATCAATTTTCATTAAAAAAATCAATTTAGTGAAATTACTAATTTTTTGTGACAATTTTACCCTCAAACTACATAAATTCAAAACAAGCACCAAATAGTTAAATTAATCACAAAATCTGAAAATAAGAGTCAAGAAGTATAATAAAAATCATGAAATTGTCGCCAATTGATATAGGAAACTTGGGTTCAATCAATTGCAGCTTCACTATCACGATAATGCACTTCTTGCTGATTCCTTTTTGTCATGATTGTGCTTGTGCACGATCGTGCATTACCTGATGTTCCCTCTCTGTCACGATCGTGTACTACTCGATACCTCCTTTCTGTCACGATCATGCTTGTGCATGATTATGCAACTCCCCTTAGGCTTCCTCTCTATCACAATCATGCTTGTACATGATCATGCACTACCCTGATGATTCCTTTCTGTCACGATCGTGCATTACCTAATGACAAATAATCAAGCTTCATTCAGTTACTCTCCAAAACATACTTTCAGATCAATTTTGCATGGCCATTTTGACATAGAAAATGAGATATTTATGCCAAACTTTCTTCTAAAAATTATTCCCTTGTGTCTTGAGTTTCTAATGACTCTAATTTCATATAATTTGGTTCAGTATTCTGGAGGTTATACATAAAATACTACCAACTGTTCTCAAACTGCAACAACGTCTAGTGCTCAACTTCAAGTCAAATTTCATAGCCCTTAGAGATAGAATTCAAATTCTATTTCTCATGAAAATTGTAGCCATATCTCTTTAATTTAATACAAATTAAAAATCATCCCATTTGGATGTCTACAAATCCATATATGGATAAAATACGAATGCATGTTCAGTGGAAACACTACATCTATATATTCCAGCACACTTCATCACCATTTTCGTCCTAACCCATTTCTTCTGCTTAGTCTATTATTTTTATCTTATATCCTTGTTATATCCTCTTTATTCCTACCTTCATTTCAGCTCAATATTAATCCCAAACAATTCATATTCTATGTTTGATCATAATACCAAAAATCGAACATATCATATGCACATATTCATCATTTTTTCTACACACATATCTTACTCCATTATCACATTCATTTCACTTCTAAACCATCACACTAAAATTTAAAACATGATCTCTTGCTTATTACTCATCATACACTTAAAGAAACAAGATATCAATATTCTCATTCTTCATCCATGATGCACATGTATAATGACCACTATTCTCATGATCATTTAATATCAATTAAT
>JANSVA010070589.1:0-11939 GCA_025504915.1 Erythroxylum reticulatum | reverse complement strand
ATTCACCACTTATAACTTAAGTTATTCTTTATTGTGAGCCCAGGTTATTTAATTTTTTCACTATCACCTCCATCTTAACTATCAATGCAATCATAGTTTCTACATTATGGATCCTAACTGATTTATTTTCTTTCACCTTTGTTAAATTAGCAATTGTTTATTTTCATCTCTTCTACAAACACTAGGGCAGCAACCTTCTCCTTCTCTTCTTTCTCTTTCTCTTTAACTTGTACCTCCTTTCAACTCCTCAAATTACTACTTTCACCTGCTATCTCAAGTTTGGATTAGTATTGTTATGTAAGCTACATAGATTCCCTTTAAGCATAAGTTTAGTAAGCTATCTAATTTGAATTTCCTTATTATGAATGTAGGCTTCTTAATTTCAAAAGTGTGGTTTAGTATGTAGGCTTCTTAATTTCAAAAGTGTGGTTTAGTACTTCAAAAGAGAGCCTCATATGCAATAAATAATCTTTCCATAGGCTCCTAGAGAATTGTATTCCCCTCTTAGTGCTATTATTGCTAAATTCTGTTTTGAGCTTCATTGTTCTATGAAGAGTTAAAATGATTTCTCCATCCTATTTTGTTACTATAATGGATGTTTTAAGGCCAATTTCATATAAAATTAACTTGCTTAGTTGATTGCCATACGTTGTAAGACGTTTGACATTCACAATTAAGGTTTCTTATATCACAAATATCAAAACACATCATTAGTATTGATTGAGTTGCTAGATATATATTTTCATGCCTTTTATCCTAAGCTTCTAATGTCCCTATAGGCAACGACATAGCATGATCTCCCATAATATATTAAAATAAAAAAATAAAAGAATAAAATACCAAAACATAAGAAACTAAAGAAACATGTTAATTTATTAATTAATCTAATAAAAAATCCAAAATCAAATGCCAAATGCCAAATAAAAGTCAACATTATTGTCAATGATGCCAAAAATAACTCCAAATAAAATTCAAAATAAATTAAAAGTATGGCTGGGTTGTCTCCCAACAAGCATTTCTTTGTGAGTCTTTTATCTAGACTCTTTCTTTTAATTAATTTTAGAGCAATGTGGTTACATTATTCTTAATCATAGTAATGTGTTCCATTTAAAAAGTCATCATCTCTTATTTGTACCTATTTTATTCTTTCCTTTATCGTCATTTTTCTTGGCCCTTTAACTTCTCCCTCGATGATTACTTATACAAGTATCCTAAGTCATTAATAAGCATAAGTTAAATATCATCATTTAAAAACATTAGTTCTTTTTTTCTTAATCCTAAGTATGAGCCCACCTAATCTCAATCTTTTTGGCATAGCATAAGCCATTATACTAATACTTGCACATAAATCCACTATTTTTAATATAAATGACATAAATTATACATGAAGTTTTCTCCTCTTTTGGATTATCTTCCATATCTTCTTTGCTCTTCTCTTAAGTACTAGTTTCTTCCCTCTTAATTTCCTAACATAATCTGGCAGGGTAAGGAATTCTCTATCGATACTCCCTTATTGATGTTCTTGCCCTAGTCTCTTCTTATTCCTTTATTTTAGTCAAAATATCACCTTTTTGGGCAACCTCCTTCACATATTCCTTAAGGTTAATTAATTTATCACTAAGCAAGATACTTTGTCATCTTTTTATTTATCATATTGTTAATTGTCCTATCTAAACTTCAAGATTCCTTATTGAAGCTTCATCATTCTGAAATCAAGTAAGTATTTATTTGTTTGAAGTCTCTTATCATATATTTTAGACTCAGTTACTTCTTTTTATACACAAGCTACTGAAAACTTTGAGGGTATTATCTTTGAGCATATTAATTGCTCTAAAAGAAATTAGATGATTTCTCTATCTTGAATTATAAATCTTATTTTAAAAGTTATTATACCTTTGGAAGCTTACATAAAATCAACTTGCTCTACTGACTAAGTGATATATGTTTAATTGTTTATATATTTAATTATTTATACTTAGCGATTAATGATACAAAAATGCTTAAGATACTTACTTTAATTCATATATAATTTTAGGTACAATTTAGAAGCAAATAAATTAAAGTAAGTCGAAAGTACTCTATTTGATTCATTTTTTGAAAATTTATTTTTGCTTGTTTTCATGGAGAAAAAAGAAAAAAGACAAGAAAAATGAAGTAAAAAATGACAACAAAAGAATGAAATAAGAGAACAAAACGTAGCGCAGTCTTAAGGGGAAAGACCATGCGTTCAACGCATATACGCCTGTGTTTCAGGGGCGTAAAGGAGGCCTGGAACAAGGTGTTAAAGGGGAAGCTTACTAATTCGTCTGATCAATCAACAGTAGGGGAGGCGGCGGCAGCTGAGGGGGCAGTAGACAGCTACAGTAGAGGAACAGTGGAACGCTACAATGGAGAGGGGGTTTGTGTGTGAACAATGGAGAATAATAAAGCCCCCTCCCATCTTATTTGTCCAATCAGCTACAGGAATCTAACAATCAATAGTGGAAGCGTAGAGCAGGTGTGGGCATGAGGCACAGGCGTTGGCGAGCTGCAGCAGGTGGCTTGGTGGCTACACAGTGAGGCTGGAGCTTGCGGCTAGAGAAGAGAAGAGCTGCATGTGTGACAAGGAGCTAGGAGCGTTTTGGAGTGAACAGTAGCTGTGACCTTTAACTCCCATGTTTATTTGTCAAATCAATAAATAGTAAATAGTAAAGGGCAGAGTTGAGAGTGCCTAAGCAATGAGAAATGTGGCATGGGCTTGGAGCATGAAAATGAAGATGGAAGGCTAGATGTCCCAGCACTAGTTTGGAGGTGACATCAATGCCGACGATTTGAATTAAGTATTTTTAATTATTTTTTGTTTCTTTCTCTCATTAGGAATTGATTGTGTTATCTTATTTTAATTGATTTGGGTATTGTGTATAGATAATCGGATTTTCATTATTATTCAGTTATTTGTGTATGAACTCGTTAGGTATTGTGAATTGATAATTTTAATGCGTTCATTGAATCGTTAATTTCAAACTCATTGCTAGAATTTCGATATAATCCATAATTATTATATTGAAATTCATATGTAGCAACTAATGATTCGTAATCATTAGGGATAACATGACTTAGGTTAAATGACGCATCGTATGTAGTTGTTGCCTTGATTAATCAATTTTCCTAATTCGTAATGCTACTGCCAAATTAAATCTAGAGATCGTATCTTAGGTTATTCGGTGGTTAGGTTTAATTAACGATCATATCTTAATTAAATAAAACCTAAGGGAAAACTCGGGTTGATTTTTAATGCACGATTAATAGTTGCTAGGAGAGGTTAAAAAACAACAAATTAATGAAATATGCTTAATTAAGGTATAGGCCGAGATTGAATCAAATAACCGGGTCCTTACCAAATTCCCCACCTTTATCATTTTTTTATGTTTTCTTTAAATTGTTTTTATTAGTTAGATTGATTTTATTTTATTTTTAAAAAAATCCAAAACCCTCTGTTAAGTGTAAATGCTGGTTAATTTCATTTTATAAAATTTACACACACTCTCTGTGGGATCGACCTAGACTCACCACTGCTATAGTAGTAGGTCTAGATATTTTTTTTTTATTAATGTTACGACGCGCGGTCACTAAGCTATGGGATTCCTAACTTGCAGTCTACTCCTTACTACCACCCCCCCCCCCCCCAACCCAAAAATAAAAAAAAGAATTCGCTAGTTAGAACTTGAGTTATTCTTTATTGTGAGCTCAAGTTATCTAATTTTTTCTCTATCACATCCATCTCAACTATCAATGGAATCATAGTGTCTACATTATGGATCCTAACTGATTTATTTTCTTTCACCTTTCTTAAATTAGCAATTGTTTATTTTCATCTCTTCTATTAACACTAGGGTAGCAACCTTCTCCTTCTCCTCTTTCTCTTTCTCTTAAACTTGTAGCTCCTTTCAACTCCTCAGATTACTACTTTCACCTGCTCTCTCAAGTTTGGATTAGTATTGTTATGTAAGGTACATAGATGCTCTTTAAAGATAAGTTTAGTAAGCTATCTAATTTAAATTTCCTTATTATGGATGTAGGCTTCTTATTTTCGAAATAGTGGTTTAGTACTTTAAAAGGGAGCCTCATATGCAATAATTAATCTTTCCATAAGCTCCTAGAGAATTGGATTCCCCTCTTAGTGCTATTATTGCGAAATTCTAGATGGAGCTTCATTGTTCCATAAAGAGTTAGAATGGTTTCACCATCCTGTTTGTTACTGTAATGGATGTTTTAGGGCCAATTTCATATAAAATTATTTTGCTTAGTTGATTGCCAGATGTTGTAAGGCGTTTGACATTCACGATTAAGGTTTTTCTACCACAAATATCAACACACATCACTATTATTGATTGAGTTGCTAGATTTATATGTTTATACCTCTTATCCTAAGCTTATAATGTCCCTATAAGCAACAACATAGCATGATCCCCATAATACATTATCGTCCCCATCCTAATATTGTGTTTGATAGTTGTAGCATCAAATACCTAAATCGTAAATTTTGACCAAAAATATAATATCAAGAAAGAGACCTCTAAAATAATAAAATGAATAAGAAAAGAAAAATGCCTAGTATAAATATAAATAATGTAAGAGTTAATTAGATTAATATAAATTAGATATTTTTATTCTAGTCCTTATAAATAGCTTCAAAAACTTGATATGTGAGTTTATATTTCTTTAAACACAAAATAATACTAAAAGAAAATCACCTAAGCAAGTGTACATATCAATCTTCTAGTATAGCTTGGGCACAAGTGCTGGTCCTATGAGTTCTATTATCTAGTTGAATAAAATAGGTTATTGATCTTTAAGAAAATAATTAGATAAACTAAAATACAAATGAAAATGAACCAATCAAAGCCTTAGACAAGAAACAATCAACTAGTTAACTATAAAGATCTAGATGTCGAATCCCTTTTAACACTTTTCTAAGCGTAAATATATCTTGATTCAATGATAAATTTTAGTTTCTTAGACTAGTAGGAATTCTAAAGTTACAACTATATTCTTTCTCAAGATTCTTAAACTAGTAAGAATTCTAAAGTTACAACTATATTCTTTCTCAAGATGTGTAGCCCCTATCCTAAAGTTGATTGATTGAAAATTTTCTATGATCAACATCCGTTAAAAATGCATTATTCATTATGTGAATTCTCTTGATAGAGTTCACTCTAAAATAAAAGAATTGTATGGTTCTAATTATAGGATTTGAAGTAAATCTCATTATTCATGCCTTGATTTATTCATATATGTGAACTTCTATGTTTGTACTCCAATTCCATTACATGAATTCTGAAGTTGAATCTTCTATGTTTTCTACTTCAATTTAACATTATATAAACTCAATAATAATTATTAAGAAAAATATAATCTTGCATTTAAGTCAAAGAATCATTTCAAATTAATAGATTTTATACTTCATCCCACCTAGATCTATATCCTATTTAGTTCATACTTAAATAAAGAAAACTTGTAATAAACAAGTAATAACAAAAGAAATAAGAATGAGCTTTTACAGATCTTGAATATTGATGTTCATGATGAATTTTGATGGACTACTTACTTTTCTCTTAGATTATGTCTTCTTGATATGTTATTGAATCTTTTTTTCCTCCATCCTCTCATCCTTTGGCCATTCTTGGATCTAAGAGTTCTACTTAATTAACCTTAAGAGAGGTATTTATAGGTTACAGTTCAAAATTGTTTAAGTGGTAGTCAAATTAGGTTTTTAATACATCCACTAAATGTGTATCACAAGAATGGTACTTGTTTCACTTTGAGATTTAGGCCTATCTCATTCTAGACAAAATTTCTCCCTAACTAGTAATAAAATAATACCTATTAATAAGGGAAAAAGGTGTCAGTTACATGTTAATTCCAAAATATGCTTTCCAATTTTTTAATTTTCTAGCATCTTCGATCTTGAATTAATCTTAGATGCCTTCTAAAATTTTATTTCCGCTATATTAGATAAATATGGAGAAATTTTCACTCAAATTAGGAATTATGTGTTTAACTAGACTCAATCCATTCCTTTTTTTTTTGTCTAAAAGCTACAATAAGAAATAAAACAAAATACATTAAGTATCAAATCTTATATAAATAGTCAAAATAAATATAAGTACTCTCAAATCATGCAAAAAAAATAGAGTAATTAATACTAACAGTGGAGGCACCTCAACTAAAGGAGACAGTAGAGAAGTCAAGAGATGTCCAGTCTAAAAACAAAAGTTATTATGGAGGAAAGTTGATAGGATCATTCCTGATCTTAAGAGTGAGTAATAAGGACAAAGTTCCATGTTATAGAGGATATAGAGACAAGTTGAAGAAGTATGGTTAGTATTTAAGACAAAAGGGATAGTGACCATAATGATTTGCTTATTATAGAGTGAACTTATGTTTCCTTTATTTTTTTATGGATATACATTTTTATAGTTTGTTTTTCCTTTGTATTCCTAATTCATAAGTTTTGTTCTTATTTGTGTTTTGTCTTTTACTCTTATCTAATACTTTAATATATTTTATTTTAATGGTAAGTTCCTTTTACATGTTTTTTGTTTTCTTTAGTTGCATTTATTTACAACATATTAATAAATTCTAGATGAAAACCATAACTACCTTAAACAGTGGAAGGTAAATAGGGATAGAGAAGCTTCTAATTCCTTTTATTTTTCCTCCTTTTCTATTTATTATCCTTAATTTTTCTTTTAAATTTTGTAATTTTTATATTGAGAATAATGTACAACTCAAGTGTGAGGAAAGAATTCAATTATCTATAGACTTTGTTTTACTTATTATTTTGTTTCAATTAGCTTAAAATAGAACAATTTTGGGGATACTTTTATCAATAAAAGAAGATTGATAAAAATGACACATTATAAATTTGGTTTTTTCTATGATTCAATTAGTTTATACAAATAGTATGAGCATTAATAACTACTCTACTTCTAATTTTCTCCAATAGTCAAAAAAATCGATACTTAACTTGCATTATAATGTTTTTTTATAATTTAGGCATGTCTTCGAGTTAGAAGTGAACTCTTTCCAAGTATTCCATTAAAAATAATAAATAAATAATCATAATAATAGGTGAATAAGTGAGCATAACTAAAGTTACTTTATGGACTTCTAAATGAGAATATTGAAGATAAAGATTTGTGTTGGTAGCCATTTTTAACATATTTGAATAACCGAGAGCATTTATAACAAATAGTTTTCTTTAATGTCAAAAGGTTAGGTGACTTTTTAAAGAAACCCTTAAATGCTCCTATATAAGTTCAAAATTTATTGTTTTATTTTTCTGTTAATTCATGTTATTAAAATATTTGAAAGTTTAGGCATCTTGCTTATTTATACCTACTTTATGTGTTAGGTTACATGTTATAGATTGAGTTGATGTTTGAATGAATATTGGGTTAAATTGAATTGATTTGTTATTTAATGTATGCATCTCAATGCCTATAAATAGTTCAATTGAATGAATGATAGATAGTCTTAATTTATCTAATTGACTTGTTAAATTCTTTCTTGGAATAAGTTAAGAGTGATTGAATTGATCTGATTAAGGACAAAAAAATGCTAAGTTCAGGGATATTTGAAGTGCATAAAAATACATATTTTTCGTCTAAGTATTTTGTTTGATTTTAACACCCAATTACCTTAGTTTACTTAACTTTTGATATCTTGTCGTATAATTATAAAAATTGGACCGTAGGATGATATTATTTAATAATTGGAGGTCCTTCTAAGAAAAATAATAAATAAATTCATTATTTTTTAGAGGAACATGATCTTACCTATACTTTTGTGCCAACTCATGTACTAAATGGATGAAGTATATTAAGTGACATGGTTTGAGCAATATCTATGTAAAAGACCATATTTAAGTTAGAGAAGAAATGCAGAAATCCAATGTTTAAAGACACTGCCTTACCAGAGGTTATGTATTAATTTTAACAAATAATAAGATCTATGACTTATTAGCACAATTGTGCTAGAGATCATGTCCACCAAAAGAAATAATAAGGTCTACTGCATAGGTCGTGATTGTGCCCTAAATTATGTTCTAAGTAGGACAAAACAAAATTAAATGTAGAAAAACCTAATTTTTAAAGGACTTTGGCTGACTTTCAAAGAAAACACATATTAGACACATCTTTTCCTTTTTAGAAGATGGGATTATTAGTAGGGAGACTACTACAACTCTTGAAAAACTAATTATAAGTTTTTTTTGTACTAGAAAATAGAGATTAAGATGTCATCTTACTGGATGAAGATGTCAATATAATCTAAAGTTCATCTATATTGGTTTTTATTATAACTTCTTTGTTTTTTCCTTTTGATTTTTTTTCATTATACTTCATGACTAAATACTTTTATATATTTAGATGGGAAAATATTTTATTTTCATATGAATTGATTTTATTTATTTATGATATAGGACAAATTTAGGTGGAGAGTATAATAAGGTCTCCAAATAGACCTACATAATCTCTAGTGTTAGAATGAAACTTTTCAAGAGATTTCACAAAGTTTAATGTTTGCAATGATAGCAATACAAGTTAACAAACCAAAAATATATGGTTATAGCTCAAGAGAATGTACCTTTAGTGTATAAGAGATCATGTTAGTCTAGATACTTCCTTAACCCCATTCTTCAGAGGAACTATAACAAGATAACTGCCATAGAGCCATTACAATCTAAGCAGAGGTTGAAGATCTACATCATTTTCCTAGGAAGCATACACTTACCCAACAGTGATGATTATTTTTGTGAACTCATTTTGACTAAGATTAATCAATTGCAATCATAATTTCTATCCAAACCATTTACCATAACTAATGTTAGGACAACATTGTTTTGTCTTAATCTTAATAAAGCCTCAAGATCTAATGTATTTAATACCTTTTTCTTACATAACTTGAAGAATTTGATGGGTGACTTGGATACGAAAGCAATATTAAAATTTTAATTTTTCAGTAATGATAGGATGTTGGAAGAAATCAATAAAATGTTCATCTATTTAATACCCAAGATGCGTAGATGCGTATCCTATCCCAAATGTTCTAAAGGACTTTCGTCTAATCTTTAGTGCTGCAATACTATTTACAAAATAATATTGAAATGATGGCATATAGGATGAAGGAAATGACTCCAAATTTCATTAATCCAATACAAAGGCTTTCATTCAGACAATAAGTATAGAAGACAATATCCTTAGGATATTATGCAAGAACACATATAGAATTACCATAAATTGTCACAATACAAATTACGTGTTGAATATAGATTTCCATAAGCTCTCAACTTGTTTGAGTGGGACTTCGTTCTTGCTTCCTTAAGGGCTTCCAAGTTCCCACCTATCTTAGCAAATTGATCGTATCAATGTTTTGCCACCACCTCTTTCTCAATCTTAATTAACAAAGAACCTACTTCAATCTTCAAGGGAGCTAAAGGACTTCCTCAAGGGCATTTTTTATCTCCATATATATTTGCAATTTGTGATGAGGCTCTAACACTTATTGTTTCCAAGAATATTAGGACCTTCATGGATTTCAGATACTATCACAACTGTGACAAATCTAAAGTCTTCGATTGGTCATTCCTATACGACCATCTAGTCATCAACAAAGCAAATGTCTCCTCTGTTTATGCTTTGTCAATCCACTGAAAGAGTCTCAATCAATATCTGGAATTAAAGTCAATGCCAACAAGAGTTCGCCTTTTATCTTCTCTGGGAACTTGGACTAAGTAACTCGATTGTTTCACACCAATGGGTTTGTCTTAGCTAGTCCTCCTCTGAATTCCTTGATCACTTTTAGCACCTGTTTGGTTGAGCTTTTAGAAGGTAGAAAAGTACTCTTTTCACCGCAAAAGCTATTTTGAAGAAAAATGAGTGTTTGATCTTTAAATTCAAAAGCACTTTTTAAGTAGAAATGGCTTTTGTAAAAGCTAAAATATAGCTTTTAAGAAGCTCAAATTTGGAGCTTTTTAAAAAAGCCCTTTATTTTGGCTTTTTCGGGTAGACTTTTTTATTATTTCCGACGTTTATGTTTATAACATCAGATGTTTAAAAGCCTTTCTTCCAACCCAAACCAAAATTCCTATCTTCTCTCCGCCTCTGCTCTGCGATCTATTCAATTCCTTTTATGGTTAGAGTTTTTCTTTGATCTCGATTTCCTCCTTTATGTTGCAAGTTATGTTCTCCTTGTTTTTTTCTCCGAAAACCCAAATAAATCAAACTCTTCTCTTTATTATCCATTCTTTCTCTTCAACTGTAATTTTCTCTTTATCTGAACATTTCCCCTGTATCATATGGTTTGATGTTGATTTTCTAGATCTTTTATTTATTTTTCTACTGATTTAAGGAAAAAAACATTCTTTGTGTAAATTCTTTTCAATTTTCATTACCGTACAAATCCCAACTCTTAAACGTCATCTTTTATCATTTGGAAATCAGAACTTCAAATTGAATTGGTGTTTTGTTTCAAATTGACGTGAATTATTGCTTTGTTTCACCCACTTAAGAGGAGCTCATCTGACATTCTCTAAGCCCTAGTTTGGATTGAAGGAAAGTAAGAGAAAAGCAAGGAAGAGAATTGAACTTCTCTTGGTTTCCACCGCTTGGACAAAAATAAGCAAAAGAAAAGTGAGAGAATCGAGAGGAAACTGAGGGAAGTTTGGGCCAAATATATTTTCCGTCAAATTGGTGGGAAAGGAGGAGAAATCTAAGACAAGAGAACCCCAATATATGTAAATTACCATAATATTCTTATTTAACTCAACAAAAAGGACACACTCTCAACCACAATTTTTTCCATGCAGAACACAACCCTCCGCCCTTTCTTCCTATTTTCTTCTGCACAACTCCTGCCAAAGAGGTAAGGTTGATTAATCCCTTGATCTGATTACAAAAATTGCTGCTATGACTAGTAAATATGATGTTTTGTTGTTATTAATCAATTAATGGATCAATCTCATATGGGTTTTTCAGTTCTTGGTAAGCAATTAAATTATTTTTTTCCTCTTTTTTATTTGCAATGAATTTTGTAGTTGTATAATAATTTGATAATCAGATTTTGTAGTTGTTTAATAATTTTATATACACCATTAACATGTTGCTATATGGGTTTTTCATATTGTTTAGACATTATATACATATAATGATATTTTCTACATTGTTTTACATGTTGAAATGTTGAGTAGAAAATGAATAATTTAGATCAGAGATTCACTGAAGAAGATGATTTAGAAGATGAGTGGGATAAGATAAGGTGAGTTGCTGTCGTTCAATTAATATGTCATATAGTTCATATTCTTAGCCTTTGTCATAGTTCTGTGTATGGATCCTTTAAGGAAAAAAACTTAGTAGCTCAATATAAAGAACAAGTTCGAGGAGAAATTCTGAATCATTTGCAAACTCACAGTAAGGATTGTCATGATCTCATTCGTATGACACCGGATACTTTCTTACTTCTTTGTATAAAGCTTCGCAACACTGGTCTTCTAAATGATAGTGTTCGATGTTCGCTAGAAGAAAAGGTCATCACATTTCTTATGATTGTATCCCATAATTTAAAACTTCGTGTAGTGGTTGTCTTCTTCCGTCGCTTAATTGAGACGATATGTAGACAATTTCACTCTGTTTTACATGCTATCATGTCACCTAAAGTCGAATATCTCAAACAACTTGATGGTTTTCAAGTTCCGTCAGAAATTGCAAACACTTCTCGATTCTTCCTTTACTTTAAAGTGAATATTGTCTTTTTTAAATGTTATTATTAGGTACTTAAACTCAGTATTCATAATGAACTTGTTTTAGGATTGTGTCGGTGTACTTGATGGAACTCACATTAGAGTTAAGGTGTCAAATGCAGATGCACCAAGATTTCGTGGTAGGAAGGACTACCCAACA